>JARQOC010000007.1:88175591-88194366 GCA_033576535.1 Allobates femoralis
GCTGTGCACACTAATACACACTCACTGCTGTGCACACTAATAATACACACTCACTGCTGTGCACACTAATAATACACACTCACTGCTGTGCACACTAATACACACTCACTGCTGTGCACACTAATAATACACACTCACTGCTGTGCACACTAATACACACTCACTGCTGTGCACACTAATAATACACACTCACTGCTGTGCACACTAATACACACTCACTGCTGTGCACACTCACCCTACACAATCACTGCTGTGCACACTAATAATACACACTCACTGCAGTGCACACTCATCCTGCAACCAATTGCTGTGCACACTAATAATACACACTCACTGCTGTGCACACTAATACACACTCACTGCTGTGCACACTCACCCTACACAATCACTGCAGTGCACACTCATCCTGCAACCAATTGCTGTGCACACTAATAATACACACTCACTGCTGTGCACACTAATAATACACATTCACTACAGTGCACACTCATCATGCAACCAGTTGCTGTGCACACTAATAATACACATTCACTGCTGTGCACACTCACCCTACACAATCACTGCTGTGCACACTAATAATACACACTCACTGCTGTGCACACCACTACACCCCCACACAAACATCACTGCTGTGCACACTAATAATACACACTCACTGCTGTGCACACTAATAATATACACTCACTGCTGTGCACACTCATCCTGCAACTCACTGCTGGGCACACTCATCCTGCACACTTACTGCTGTGCACACTCACCCTACACAATCACTGCTGTGCACACTCATCCTGCATACTCACCACTGTACAAACACATCCTGTCAACTCAATGTTATGCACACTCATCCTGCACACTTACTGCTGTGCACACTCACTCTACACAATCACTGCTGTGCACACTCACTCTACACAATCACTGCTGTGCACACTCATCCTGCTCACTCACTGCTGCCTTCCGGGTCACTCCTGCTGCTGCAAATGGGGGACACTCTACACACAAATGGATGAACCCATCCTGGTGCCTTGTATAACCGCAGACAGAGTGTACACAAATATGTATCCATCCCGCACATACACTATTTATATAAGAAGGTAATTGCACCTGGATAGATGTATCATTGGATATCACACTGGAACGTTATATACTGCTAGGATAGATATATTAATAAATATATATATATATATATATATATATATATATATATATATATATATAATATATATAGTTAAACATAAATATAATATCTGATGGATATATATAAAATATTGGTAAATAAATACAAAATTATGTGTAGATGTAGAATAAATAGATATCTGGATTCTACATACATAAACATGAACGATAAATGTTAGCTAAATATAACAATTAGGTAAATAGGATATTAATATATATACACTGGAAATATTGCTTACATCAGATAGATTTTGGATTAAACAGATCAGTAGATGTGAGCTAAATACACTAATCAGATAGAGAGAACGATAATTAGATAGATATGAGATTACATGGTGTATAAATGTGGGATAGATGTGAAGATTATTCTGTTTCATCAGGTTGATTTTTTTTAAACGAATAACAATTTCCAGTTGGATATTATTATGACTATATTTCCCATATATTATGGACTCTTAATATGACATTGTCCTTCATCACACATCATTATGACATCACGTTGGTTTAGCTGGCAGGAGATTTTCTGTATACAAGGATGGGTTAATGATTATATTCAGCCCAGATACTTGTATGTTTCCATATCTGTAAATACTCGGTAATGTCCTGACTTCATCCATCCCCTGCACAAGTGTTTACACCTCGGAATGTTCCCTGCTCCTGCAGATAAGATAATGATGATGATGATGATGGTGACAGCAGTAGATGATCAGGATGGAGCTGGAGATGTAAAGATAACCTGATTATTCCTCACTGTGCTACAACAACGCACAACGCAAACCCGACATTATCGCCTGGAAAATCCTATTGTTCTTCTGCTTCATGTGTGCAGCCCTCAGCTCCTGGGCACGTGTGAGGGATCAGCTCACCCTAATGCCGGGGACAGGGATCCTGCAGACTATTGGGGAGAAGGGGGTGTCCTCCTGTACAGAATAAAGTGGCTTAAAACATGCAAAGCTGTAAATCTCCTGCACGGGACCGAGCTGCGCCTGTACAGCAGCAGGTGCTGGGGGCAGCCTGCAACATTATTCCCAGCTCAGTCATCCTCAGCCTGCTCTCCTAATAGAAAATTATTATCTATCTATCTATCTATCTATCTATCTATCTATCTATCTATCTATCTATCTATCTATCTAATCTATGTGGCAACGTTTCGGTCCCATAACATAACCTTTCTCAAGCCTTTATCATTTATCTATCTATGCAATAATGAATCAACACCCCAATAAAAAGATACAAAAGGGGACTCTTATGACCTCATGTGAAGATGTTTTGGTCCCATAACAGAACCTTTCTCAAGTATCTATCTATCTATCTATCTATCTATCTATCTATCTATCTATCTATCTATATCTATCTTTTTAAAGCTGTTGTAGATGTGAATAGAAGATGGGACTTGAAATTACCCGTTTACATGATCAATCTCTCTCTTTTCCAATATCTATCTACCTAGCTGATCCATGATCTATTATTTATTTATCTAATCATCTATGTATCTTTTAAAGCTGTTGTAGATGTGAATAGAGGATAGGACATGACATTAGTGGTTTAACTCTATCTATCTCTATCTATCTATCTATCTATCTAATCTATCTATCTATCTATCTATCTTTATTATTTATCTATATATTTGTTATCTATCTATTATCTATCTATACTATATCTATCTATCATCTATATCATAACTATGTCATATGTATCTGTCTCTATTTATAATCAATCTGCATGATGAGTGATGTAAATGCCCTTTATCCTGCATGTACTTTATATCACATGTTTCTAACTAAATTCTATAACATTTTTACAAAAATATTATTATTATTATTAATCAATGTATAAGTTAATTATCATTAAAATATAATATTGTTAAATTATAAATTAGATAGCTAGTAGGACATTTTACTAATAATTTGCCCAACAAGTGTGTCCTGTGGATCAGATTTAGTAGGATCCATGATCTTAGGCTCACACTATTATATGACAACCAAACATCTTATTGCAACATTTTTAACTACAAAACGTTTGGAATCTGATTTGTTAATTTCCGTCTGTAAAGATCCATAATTATAGAAGAGGATGAGGAAGAGAAAGGAGAGATTTATCTCAGAAAAAAAAAATAAAAGCAGATTATTATTATTATAATTGTTATTTATTTATATAGCACCATTAATTCCATGGTGCTGAACATGAGATACAAATATATCTTTTTTTCATGTGTCTTGACGATGATGATGATGATGATAATGATGATGACTGTGACTGTTACTATTCATTCACTAACTTCACCAAAATCTGTCCCTTAGGAGAATCTACACCAATCTCTCCTCTACATATCACACAGAAGAAAGTATCAGCTATGTATAATATAGATACATGCATTATATGTTGGAATAACACAAACATCTGCATTAATAGAAGAAACACAGAGATGAATTGCTCTTACCAAGTGATACAATTAATACAACTACTACCACCAACAGATAAAGCGAATATCATCACAACTAAATGACAAATTCAGCTCCATCCCTGTGTATCTGCAGATTTGTGCAGTGAGTAGTGATGTGAATACACAAAGTGTGCAATTATTGAGTGTCTGTGAGCCTATGTTACACTGTCTGGTCACATCTGTACAATTCTCCAGTCCATATGTATACACCATGTAATACAGATATTATTAGTGATTGACCTGGGAGGTTTGGTTGCAGTAATGGGCACAGGCCAGTCCTTACCTTGTGTCTTGCTGTGGCTGGCAGGCTTGCTTGGCTTCACATCCCCTGTTTTGCACTGACAGATTTGGGGCTCCTGCACCCTCTTGTGGGTCTGCAGCTCCTGGGCAGCTACACTCTCATCACACACAGCACAGTGGATGCCAGGCAGTGTGTGTCTGCCTCTCTACAGCTGGCAGCAAGGTTTTTTTTTTTTCTCACTTGCATTGGGGATGGCACAAGGCAGGCTGAGTGTATTTATGTACATAATAAGGCGCTCTGCCCCTGGCCCTCATTTGCATTGTTACAATATCTATACAAGCTCATCGCATTGTCTGCCTCTTGCACCTATTGTTACTGGTTGCTGTCACTGCCTACGCGACTTGACTTTGATATTTGCTGTGGATTGATATTATGGCATCCAAGAGGCAGGTCCCAGGCAGGCGCAGTGCAACCCTGGAGCACAGCAACCTGTGGCTGTCCACAGGCTGGGGAACTACACATCCCAGCCCACCAAGGCTGCCATAATAATAACCAAATGTTTCTACCATTATTTGTGCAGCAACAAATTCATATTCTATCTATCTATCTATCTATCTATCTATCTATCTATCTATCTATCTTCAGGTATCTCTATAAAGATTGATACATAAATATATAATTTCAATATATAGGTATGCCTTAAGATGCCTAATGATGAAACAATATCTATCTATCTATCTATCTATCTATCTATCTATCTATCTATCTATCTATCTATTCATCTATCTATCTATTCATCCATCTATCTATCTATCTATCTATCTATTTATCTATCTATCTATCTATCTATCTATCTATCTTCAGGTATCTCTATAAAGATTGATACATAAATATATAATTTCAATATATAGGTATGCCTTAAGATGCCTAATGATGAAACAATATCTATCTATCTATCTATCTATCTATCTATCTATCTATCTATTTATCAATCTATCTGTCATCAGGTATCTCTATAAAGATCGATACACAAATATATTATATCAATATATAGGTATGCCTTCAGATGGAATGATGAAACAATCTATCTATCTTTCACTATCTAACACTGTGTTTGCAAATATTCACATCACATATCTTTCTATAAAACGTATGATAATACGATTTATCAATAATCTATATATCAGAAGCCAAATTAGTTAATATTCGTGATACATTTATAATATTATAATGTGTTATTTGCTCTTTCCAATATTTCTACGTATAGATCTAATTTATGCATTTAGAAATGATCTGTTTTCTAAACACTATATATTATTATTATTATTATTATTATTATTATTATTATTATTATTATATATTTTACATATACATATGTATATGTATTCACAGAAAGATAGGTATCACAAATTATATACAAATATGGCGTTTCATGTACTCATTATTGATAGATCATATCTTTAAATCTTTCTATAAAAAGAAATATGTTACGTGAATGTTTATAAATCTAGACAGAAGGATATACAGAGAGAAGATAAGATAGATAGATAGATACATAGATTTAAAGAACAATAGATATATAGATAATTAGAAGAAAAGAAGAATTAAAAAATATATAGACAAATTGTTGGGATAGATAGATATCTATATAGATAGATGATAGATAGATGATAGATAGATACATATATAGATAGATAGATACATAGATAGATTCTGTAGATAGATAGATGTACAGATAGCAGGATAGATAAATAGATAGATACTGCAGAAATACAGCTAAATAAAACAATAGATAGAACGAAGAAGAGGAAAAAAAAAAAAAAAAATATATATATATATATAAAAAGATAACATAGCTAGAAAACTTGAAGGATAGAAGAATATATAAATATAGTTGAGACAGATAGATAAACAGATAGATATATGGATAGGAAACATAGAATCTTTGCACATACATATTCTCTTACATCACATTCTGAATTAATAAAAAGGCAATAATCCATTGCCTCATCTATTTATTACTCTATATTTATCTGTATGTATCTACTAATGTATATTACATATTATGTTGTGATCGATCTATCTATCTATCTATCTATCTATCTATCTATCTATCTATCTATCTATCTATCTATCCTTCATCAATTCTATCTATCTATCTATCTTATCTATCTATCTATCTATCTATCTATCTATCTATCATTATCTATCTATCTATCTATCTATCTATCTATCTATCTATCTATCTATCTTCTATCTTCATCAATTATCTATCTATCTATCTATCTATCTATCTATCTATCTATCTATCTATCTATCTATCTATCTATTATCTATCTATCTATCTATCTATCTATCTATCTATCTATTATCTATCTATCTATCCTTCATCTATCTATCTATCTATCTATCTATCTATCTATCTATCTATCTATTATCTATCTATCTATCTATCTATCTATCTATCTACTATTATCTATCTATCTATTTATCTCTTTCTATCTATATATTATGACCATTCTATGTTTCTTTTTGATATTTTTATCTTATTCCTTTCTGTAAATATCGATATATAAAGCTTCACCAAGTAGAATAAAGACAGTCATTCCCCCCTTTTTGCCTGTTGATACATTTCTTCCTCATTATGACTCCATCTTTGCTCCTGACTTGTTCTCTTTTCCTCTCTCCAGACCCCCCTCCCGTCCCATAAGTGGCAGCACATAGAGAATCCAGCAGCAGCAGCCTCCCAGCCCATTGTTCCCTGGCATCAATGATGAGAGTGCCCGTGTTTCATAGCTGATCAGTGCATTTCATCCCTCGCCCCTTCTTTATCTGCCTCTTCCCATTCTCCATTTTTTTCCTCTTTTATTTTGCTCTGCGTTTATTTGCCTTAAATTGCTGAACACACAGCAAATAAAATCAGGCGAATGAAGATCCAGCTATCAGCAGAGACATTGTTTAGAAGAAAGAACCCTCCAAATGTTTAAGTCCTATTAAGGAAGCCAGCCATAACTAATATATAAAAGGGAAGGTGTGCTTGTGTATCAGCAACCTGAGCATTCAGCGCCTGATAGCAAGTAACAAGGCTTGTCCCATCAGCCAGATAGACATGCAAATCGGGATTCTGCAGCCTGAAAACACCATTATTAAAATATGAGACCCACACAATTAAAAATTGCCAAAATGCTATCTTGTTCTCTCTTCACATAGAAAATATACAGCTCTAGAAGAATCAATTCAAAGGCAAAGGCCTGCAGAAAAAAAAAAAACTTTAATAGGAAAAAATTATCATAATAATGAGGGTGAGGATGTTACAGGAGCAGAATGAGGCCTATTCTACTGGCATTTCTGCCTGGCTTTGTGATAGGGTTCAGGGAAAGAGCTCTTGATATTGTGCAGATAAAGCCTTATCTGTATCAGGCAGCACAGATCCAGAATAAGCGGCCTAATTACTCCCCCTCCATTATCAGATCTGTACAAGGAGATGGACACTGGGCCTACACTTGTATTATGCAGCCTTATAGTTCAGGTATGTTCCAATATACAACATATTTACAATTAAAGGAGCCCTATACCTAAAGCCTTATAATAACTATGGGGGAATTAGTCACACCTAAGGATGCAGAAAGTACTGATCCCCCCCCCCCCCCACCCATCTGTCATCCATCCTTCTCCAACACATATTTGTTTACAATACCTGAACAATTCAAACAATGGTTGACAGTAATTATTAACACATAACAATAGAAAACATCCAAATAACTATTAAGGATTCATTAAAGATAGCAAATAAATTGCTAAAAATAAACCAATTCTGATTGATACAAATCACTATGAAAAATTCGGTACAGATAAATTATTCTAAAAAAATGAACCAACTTTGATTGATATATTATATTAAAAGGCCAAATAACTATGAAAGGATTAATAAAAGGAGATTGTTTAATAGATAAACCAATTTTGATTGATATATTATAATAAAAGGCCAAATAACTATGAAAGGATCAATAGATTGTTTAATAAATAAACCAATTTTGATTGATATATTATAATAAAAGGCCAAATAAGTATGAAGGATCAATAATGAGATTGTTAAAAAAAAATAAAACTATTTTGATTGATTACATCTTTCATCATCCAGATCTGTTTTTCTCCATCTATTTTGACTTCATTATATAACTATTCTATACTATTACACTATTATATATTGTAATATAACATTATATGTCATAATGTCAATAATGCACCAGGCTACATTCAGACAGTGCGTTTTTTATGTTCATATGCTTTGTTTTTTAGCTGCAAACAGGAGTTGTCCTCCCAAAAGCATGAAAACCCAACCACCCGTTTCTGATCCGTTTTTGGGTGCTGTGTTTTTTTTTTTCCATTTATGGCTCAAATGGGAAAAACACAGGAGAAAAAATGCCATAGAACTTCATGCGTTTTTTTGCTGCAAAAAAACAGATGCAGAATTTTCTGCACCAAATCCTGACCACACGTCCTTGTTTTTTTTGTGGCAGAGAAACAATGAGCATTAATAAGGCAAGGGTTAGACTTGCGTCATGCGTTTGTTAAATGCATGCGTTATTTTCATGTGCAAATATTGAACAACGCATGCGTTAACGCACCCATAGACTCCAGTGCAAAAGACGCATTGCAAAAGGCCAATGCTTTTGACGCTATGCATTTTTCCAAGTGCACCAAAAAAAGCGGTCTGCAGCGTTTTCGTGGTTTTGCAAAAACGCATGCATTTTTTTTAACATGGGAGTCTATGGGCAAAGCATGCGTTAACACATGCGCTAAAAATGATCATACATGCCATGAAAAGGACAAGGGGAAATAAAGGATCCTTTAATGCATCCTTCCAACGGATGCAAGCTCCCAAATGTGACCCTAACCTTAGGCTGGCGTCACACTTGAGCCTTGGATCCGTTAAAACCATCACTTTTTCCAAGTTGAAAATGTTGTAAAACTGATCCGTTAACGGATCCCTAGGCTCCCATGCAAAAAGCGCAATGTCAAAAGAGCACTAAAAAAATGCCATGCAGCGTTTTTGGGTGCAGTAATGGCGTCCTATGGGAAACGCATTTTTTAATGTACATATAGCACATATATATATAGGTACATATAGTAGATGGTACATATAGGTACCATGTGTTAACGCATAGTGTTTTTTAACATGGGGCCCTATGGGAAACACATTCGTTAATGTACATATAGCACATATATATATGTACATATAGTAGATGGTACATATAGATACCATGTGTTAACGCAAAGCGTTTTTTAACATGGGACCCTATGGGAAACGCATTCGTTAATGTACATATAATAGATATATAGGTACATATAGTACATGGTACATATAGGTACCATGTGTTAACGCATAGCGTTTTTTTTACATGGGGCCCTATGGGAAATGCATTCATCAAAGTACATATAGTACATATATATAGGTAGATATAGTACATGGTACATATAGGTATCATGTGGTAACGCATACCGTTTTTTTAACATGGGGCCCTATGGGAAACACATTAGTTAATGTACATATAATACATATATATAGGTACAAATAGTACATGGTACATATAGGTATCATGTGGTAACGCATAGCGTTTATTTAACATGGGGGCCTTTGGGAAACGCATCTATTAATGTACATAATACATATAATGTCATATAGTATGACATATAGTACCATGTGTTAACGCATAGTGTTTTTATGTTGAAAAAATGGCAATTTCCAAAAACAGAATCACGTAAAAAAAAAAGCAAAATTACTGCATGCCAAGTGTGACCCCAGCCTTAGAGATCCATTTAATCCATTGTAATGAAAGTGAAACAGCAAAAAAAAAAAAAAAAAATGCATCACAAATGTGATATGTTTGGGTCCATTTTTTTCCTCCCCAAAAAAACGGATCCAATTTTGCTGCTGAAAATTCTACAAAAAAAAAAACGCAGCGTGTGCACATGGCGTAGCTTCCCCCACATATTGTGTTGTGTCTCTTTAACTAAGGTCACAAATGACATTTTTTTTTTTTAATAAAGGCATTATGAAAGATTCCTCTAAATGATCAGAAGGCTGGAGATAATTAATCACCTCCAAACAACCAAACTATCTCCAGTGATCAGCTCAGCAGAATATCCTGTGGCTTCCATTTAGGGAAAAAGGAAAATGCTTCTATAATAAAAAGCCAATTTTCACTCCTATAAATGATCTTCAACAGGAAACGGATAGGACACAATGTATCAGGTGAATGTATTTGTATCCGGATAATGATGTCCCTTATTTATTTATTATTGCAGTAAAGATGTCACCCCAGAATGTAACATTGTCTTGTATATTCTTCATTTGCAGGAGGAGCTGACAGCTTTGCCCCCTGTGCTTTCACCTAGTCAAGGGAGGAAGGGGGGGGAGGTAAGTGAGGGTCTCTAGCAAGCCCCCCTGCTCTTATTATTGGGATCCAGGGGTAATTTTTCATCTCTGCTAGCTAATCTTTGTTCCTGGGGAAGATAATAAATTGACTAATCGTTATCTCTCGGGCTCCTGGAGGCTGCTGGAGAATGGAGTTGAGCGGGGTTGAAAATTGGCTCCAAAGTGCTGCAGAAATAAATGGCGCTCCTTATCTCCACCTTGCAGATAATCTGCGCCTTTCAAAAGCCACACAACAAACAGCACGTCCCCAGCATCACATGCATCATTTACCCGAGCAGATCTCGCCGTTTGATGGCCATATAGACAACATCTATGGATTTTCCTCCTCTTCTTCTTCTCCTGGGCAGGCAGCAGGCAGGCAGCAGGCAGGCAGCAGGCAGGGCTCGGGGGCTTTATGCCTCTAATATATTATAACTGCACAAGAATGATCCAGAATAAATAAACAACAGAGAAATATGAAGGGGCATCACCGAATATTGGATTCATAATGACTGTGCAGCCATAAAGCACAAACAGCTCATTTACCATATTAGCCTAAGAGCAGATTACAGGTTACCTCATTAATTACCCGAGCTGGAAGCTTTGGATTTGGGATTGGAAGGATACATGTAATATTCAGATACATCTTTATATATAGAACGATCAGTGTAACTGCTATACAGTATACTGCTGCTGTGTGATACATTGTAATATTCAATACATCTTTATATACGTATACTGACTGCTGTGTGATACATTGTATCTATATATAAAGATGTAACTGCTATACAGTGTACTGCTGCTGTGTGATACATTGTAATATTCAGAGATATATAGACTCAGTGTAACTGCTATACAGTGTACTGCTGCTGTGTGATACATTGTAATATTCAGATACATTTTATACAGTATACTGCTGCTGTGTGATACATTGTAATATTCATATACATTTGTATCTATATATAAAGATGTAACTGCTATACAATGTACTGCTGCTGTGTGATACATTGTAATAATCAATACATCTTTATATACAGACACAGTGTAACTGCTATACAGTGTACTGCTGCTGTGTGATACATTGTAATATTCATATACATTGTATCTATATATAACAGATGTAACTGCTATACAGTGTACTGCTGCTGTGTGATACATTGTAATATTCAGATACATCTTTATATACAGACACAGTGTAACTGCTATACAGTATACTGCTGCTGTGTGATACATTGTAATATTATATACATGTATATAATAAAGATGTAACTGCTATACAGTGTACTGCTGCTGTGTGATACATTGTAATATTCAGATACATTCTTATAACAGTATACTGCTGCTGCTGTGTGATACATTGTAATATTCATATACATTGTATCTATATATAAAGATGTAACTGCTATACAGTGTACTGCTGCTGTGTGATACATTGTAATATTCAGATACATCTTTAATAGACACATGTAACTGCTATAAGTGTACTGCTGCTGTGTGATACATTGTAATATTCAGATACATCTTTATATACAGAACAGTGTAACTGCTATACATGTACTGCTTCTGTGTGATACATTGTAATATTCAGATATATCTTTATATATAGACACAGTGTAACTGCTATACAGTGTACTGCTGCTGTGTGATACATTGTAATATTCAGATACATCTTTATATACAGACACAGTGTAACTGCTATACAGTGTACTGCTGCTGTGTGATACATTGAAATATTCAGATACATCTTTATATACAGACACAGTGTAACTGCTATACAGTGTACTGCTGCTGTGTGATACATTGTAATATTCAGATATATAGACACAGTGTAACTGCTATACAGTGTACTGCTGCTGTGTGATACATTGTAATAGTCAGATACATCTTTATATACAGACACAGTGTACCTGCTACACAGTATACTGCTGCTGTGTGTTATTTTACAGCTACATTGTAATATTCATATACACTGTATCTATATATAAAGATGTAACTGCTATACAATGTACTGCTGCTGTATGATACATTGTAATATTTAGATACACCTCTGTGTAACAGCTATACAATAGAGGCTATGGTCACACTTGCAGATTTTACATGTGTTTTTGAGACTTGCATTTTGTGAAAACGCATGCAAAAACGCATCCATATGCCCCCATGCAAAAAACGCATGCCCCAATAGCAAAAATGCTTGTCTAACTGTACCATACATTTTTGGGATGCCTTTTTGGTTCAGCACCAAAAAATACTGCAAGCAGCATTTTTTGGTGCTTTTTAAAAAACACATGCGTTTTTATATGGCGCTAAATGGTACCATGCATCTTTGCATGCGTTTTTTAAGGGTCCCCCACACCTATCAGCAAAAATGGCTGCAAAAACGCAGGCTGCCAAAAAGCACCTTAAAAAACGCATGCCAAGTGTGACCCTAGCCAGACTGACGCTGTGTTACTGTATATTATTGCTTCATTGTAATATTCAGATACATTTTCATGTATTAACACAAGTGTAACTTCTATACAATGTTCTGCTGCTGTGTGTTACTCTACAGCTACATTGTAATATTCTGATAACTCTTTATATATATATATAGACAGTGTCACTGCTATACAGTGTACTGCTTCTGTGTGATACTGTATGGTACTGCTACATTGTAATATTCAGATATATAGACTCAGTGTAACTGCTATACAGTGTACTGCTGCTGTGTGATACATTGTAATATTCAGATATATCTTTATATTTACACACTACTAGCACTATATATTAGTATGTGTTGCTATACATTCACATTCTAATAATAGGAGAGATTTAAGTATCTCCATATTGTGATGCTCCAATAGAGGAAAACAGATCTATATTTATGGGTTGTTTATTATAATATTTAGATGCAATGTAATTCCTGTAATTTCTGTATACAATGTAGGACTTGTTACATCATAAGAGTAATATGTATTTTTATTATATCTGAATAAATTCCTATTTTTTGGGGAGATGGATTTTCTTTTTAGTGTTGGCAGTGAGTGTATTACGTTATCAGTTCTGTTATTATTATTATTATTATTATTATTAATAACAATAATAAATAGAAATGTTCTGATTATGGCAGTAAGCTAATATTAATTAGTTTGGTAAATATGCACAGAACTGTAGCAAGAATCTAAATAAATAAAGAATATATTGATGTATTTATTAACCCCCCTCTTCTAATATCCACTTGTTAATTGATTTAATATGAGGACGGGTGACATTATTGTGGTGCAAAAAGGAAGGGGGGATCTGGCGAAGATACAAGAGTTGTCCATTGCTGTGGATTGTGCTCTATAAACATTCAATCCTCACACAGACAAGATAACCTGCTGCCTGATCTCCTGTAACCTGACTGATGGCTGAAGTTCAGCTAATTGAGGGATGCTCAATATTAATTGCCTCAAAGGAACCTCCTGTTACCCAGATAAGGTGCCCAGGATGGGAATGTGTCAAGGGGTCTAGAGGAACTATAATGTCTCATATAAAGAAAAAACCCACTTAAAAATATTGCTGCAAACAATCTATCCATCCATCTATTCATCCATGTATCTATCAATCTATCAATCCATCCATCCATCCATCCATCTATCCATCCATGTATCCATCCATCCATGTATCCATCCATCCATGTATCCATCCATCCATCCATCCATGTATCCATCCATCCATGTATCCATCCATCCATCCATCCATCCATCCATCCATGTATCCATCCATCCATCCATCCATCCATCCATCTATCCATCCATGTATCCATCCATCCATCCATCCATCCATCCATCCATCCATCCATCCATCCATCCATCCATCCATCCATGTATCTATCTATCTATCTATCTATCTATCTATCTATCTATCTATCTATCTATCTATCTATCTATCTATCTATTATCTATCTATCTATCTATCTATCTATCTATCTATCTATCTATCTATCTATCCACTTGAAAAAATGCTGCAGCCCTCCGTTATTAGATGTATCTTTATGCCTTTATTTCGGCCACAGGTACCATAGGGCAACATATCGGGCACATGCGCCCTTCATCCAATTTTTCATAATCTCGTCTCACCCCTGCCTAGCTATTAAACACTTCTTTATTTCAGAGTAAACATACATTTATAGGTCTGCTGGACACCACGACTAGTCCTAGAGGCGTCTACCTACCCTGCTCCCCATGAGTGACAATACTCCCCTTATACGCACACATGCACACATAGGGTGCCAACTGTCAATGAAGGGGAGTGAGGATGGGAGAAGCCTCCGGGGAGTCGCCTCTATCATTAGTTACCTGGTCCGGCCTTTAAACATGTCTTTTTTTCTGAAATGTCTCAGTGTTTCAGAATATAATATACACAGCTGCAATAGCGCTGCCAGCGTCTGATGCATTCTGCAGGTGAAATGCTGTGGACAAAACAAGCACAATTGGATCTTACCAAACTATAAGGGAGAGTGCTATATAGGCAAGGTGCTCACCTTATATAGTTGGGGTCACCCACAAGTCCAGTAGTAGTGTCATGTGTTGACTGCTTTGCAATGTCTATTAGTGCTGCTGTAATTAAATTAGTTTTTTTCCCTTCATCTGCTGTATGCAGCTCTGCAGGTGGAGGGGTGAGTCATAGCATTTGGGTAGCGGTGGAGGGGTGTGTCTTAGCATTCAGATCTCCACTCCCCCAGCCTTGAAATAGCTCCACTTTTCCTCCACTAGGTGTCACAGAAAGAGTTCATTCTTCTCCTAGGACCCGTGCTGTGAAGTCGTGCTGTGACTGAGCTGTGTTTTTGCTGCCACTGACTTCCATTGAAGCTGCTGGGTTTTCCCAGTTCTTGGGTGGCGGTAGGGACTCTTAGCCTAGGGCTGAGCAGGAGCGAAGGGCTTGGGTGTGGCCCAGCACCCAAGGTACCTCCCTCACCTTCGAGTCAGGTACCTTCATTGATAAACAGGGGCAAGTTCAAGGACCCCCAAGTTCCATGGGCTAGCACTATTGACACAGATTTCAGTTGCATTCCACCCGTCAGTCATGGCCAGACGTAAACCATTGGGCACTGTGTGGCTGATGAGAGACTAAAGAATAGTACCTGACGTCTTGTGCCTGCGCAGTGGAATCACTGGCTGCTGATAGAGCACAGTGAGGCACAGCTGTGCAGGCGCAAGACGTGGGAACTGTGTGGATGACGTCGCTACAGTTTTTGACGTCTTGCGCCTGCGCAGTGGTGCATCACTGTGTCCCATTGAACATCCAGTGATTCCACCGCGCAGGCGCGAGACGTTGGTCTTGCATCAGCCGCACAGTGCCCGAAGTCTCACGCTTGCGCAGTGGAATCACTGGCTGTTCAATGAGGCGCCACTGCGCTTGCGCGAGATGTGGTTATTGTAGCGACATCATTCACTTGCACACACTCAGGAGGGGCGCTGTTTGCATGGAGTGAGGCGATGCTGACCACAATTTGCAGACCCCCATGTGACTGAACTGCGATATTATCATATTGACGCAGGACAGAAAACTCTATTTCTGAGGTGCAGAGGGGTGGTCTGGGGATATAAAGGGGTTAAAGGAACCCCAATTACATCATGTTAAAGGTGGTGGGCAGGGTTTATACCCCTAAAACTGGTGACAGGTGACCTTTAAACCAAATATAACCCTATGTAAAACAAGGATCTTCATTTTATATATAACAATATCCAATACCCATTTATATAAATCTCTATACATTATTCTCCCCACATCTCTTTCAAGAAATAAATGTCCATAGTGCAGATATTAGTTCTGTATCAGAATATGTGAATTTCAAGATTGTCGCTGTTATTATTAATAATCATAATATTCATCTCATCTAGTAACATTATAAATCAGCTGTCCTCAATCCTGCGGTGCACGGTGGGGCGCAGTACCAGCTTTCTGCCTTTGGAATTTCAGGGGGGCGCTGTTCGCTGTTATTATTTTGGAATCTCCGTTTCTGGATTTTCTCCAGAATTTATACAGAACGTTATTGTCACGATTTAATTACCAATGAGACAATTGCGGTAAGAGTCTCACGTCTTCATTTTCGGATAATTACAGGAGAAGAATCCAACAACGGAACTTTTATTCTGGAAAGTAAAGACTTCGAGGCCATTAGACGAGATCCTAAAAAATGGTGGAGATACCAGATCTTGACTGGTGGCTGTGCCATAGCATATCTCACAGATGATTTATTGCATTCTGCCGGGTGCAAAATTAAAAGGAACAATTTCTGATTTATCCGAGGAAAGAAACCAAAATATACGTCTTATTTTTCTTGATGAATCTGGGCTGTAGGCGCCGGTGCTTTATTATCGCTATCTGGCTACACGAGGCTCCGAGAGGTTTTATTTGTTAGGAGTGAAAATGTATATATGGGATTTCACTATATGGACCGCATAGATACAAAGGGTCCATGTCGTGTATATATAAAGTATATAGAAAAGATAAACCTCATCTGTGATTGGCTGAATGTGCAGTAAAGGCGCCAGGGCCCCATAGTAAGGAGAAGACAATGGACCCTGATATGGCATTGTTCTTGTTTTCTATGGCTCTTAGGCTCATTTAGATGACACATATCAGTGTCAGACTGGGGCTAGTGATTACCTACATGCAGATATTACATTCATGAATGTACCCATGTTTCTATATAATAATATAATGGGTAGTTCATAAAAGAAGTGATAATAATATAGATTATATAGAGTGATGAGATGATTCCTTTATCTCTACATAGTGAAACAAGTGTATTGTGCCAACTACTGATTAAGTTAGGGGGTAAGTGACAAAAAACTACTGCTGCATGGCCCACCAGAGGATTTCCCGGCCTTCCAACCAGCCAGTCTGGGCCTGTACAAGTCAATGGGATAGGTCAAATGAGTATTTTACCCACATGGCTGGTCTGCATGTAAAATACCAACATGCACTAATCTGGTCCATTTTTTGCCCATTAAACTCAATGTAAGCATTAAAAATGGATGCCATCTGTACCATTTGATCCATTGCAATTATTAACATCGAAAGTGGGATTTAGCCATTTTAGTTATTTTTCAAATTGTTGATGTAAAAGATGGACATATGGAGGAAAACATTTTTTAGACGATATATAGACGATTTGTCATGTGGTTGTCTGAACCTGCCTTAGTCCAGTTATCCGCAGGTCTTACAACCTAGAAAACAGAGGCGGTCGCACCAGGTATACCCATAAAAATGATTAAGTCCTCCATAGGTCATATAAACATCAGATTAGAGGTACACAGCCCCCCCCACCTGATGCGTTTCAGACTAGGGCTATAGTCTTAGCTAACCTAATCAGAACCGGACCTCCTCTCTTGAGGGACCTCATAAGAGCCACTTGTTGATACAGATTTCTAGAATATTGTCCATAGAAATCAATGAGCCCCATACTGCACCTCCAGATATATTCAATCACTCCTTATTGGATTTCAAGGCAATAAATGGAAAAAAAATGATACTGTGTATTATAGGTCAGTGGATAATGTGTCCATGTCTCCATATTGCTGATATATGTAAGGCAATGTGGAATTAATAGAGATGCAAAAATGCAACGTGTGAACTGAACATAGCCTTATTCACATTAGTTACGTCACACAATGTGGCCATTTGACAAAACATCGACCATCCAATAGATTCAATTCAGAGAGTCTGGGAAAAATAGGATCGGTCATGTTTCTTTTCAACGTGCTTCATCCTTTATTCTCAAGACAAATGATTATTGTTTATTATAGCGCCATTTATTCCAGGGAAAGCTTCTACCAGAGATCAGGAAATGTCTCTTACTCAATGGAGAAAATATGTATGCGCTGTTAAAATGAGCGTGCATGTATATAGGGGGCTCAGAGAGCCGGTGAAGGGTCGGTTTTGACAGCTAATGTATAAGGCTATGTTCAACATGTAAGGTTTTGCTGCAGTAAAAACACAGCAAAACCTTTGATGTTTCTAGTAAATGCAGATTGCAGAAGAAAACCTGCATTTTTTTGTTTGCATTTTTGTGTATATTTTTATGCTTTTTTTTTGTGCTTTTTTTTACTGCATTTATTTGCTGTATTTTCCATGCATTTTTGTTATGTTTTCACTGTTTTTTACTGCATTTTTGCTGCTTTTGTTCAGCATTTTTACTCTTAAATGCAAATACACAGAAGCTTATTTTCATCTTTCAAATGCAGGATGGGGGGCCATATCCAGGATAAGGCTGTATATTATTTACTGTATTTTTTGGTTTTAACTGCATTTTTTTCTTTACTCATTTTTGCTAGTATTTTTACTACATTTTTGCTTAATTTTACTACATTTTTGCTGTATTTTTTACTACATTTTTTGTTGTGTTTTTATTGCATTTTTGCTGTATTTTTTTAATTTTTACTCATTTTTTTGCATTTTGCTGTATTTTTACTACATTTTTTTTGTTTTTTGCGTATTTTTACTCCATTTTTACTGCATTTTTTTTTTGCATTTT
>JARQOC010000007.1:88194466-88264457 GCA_033576535.1 Allobates femoralis
AGCCTGGTATAGCCTCACACCTGAGGACTGCTGGAGGCTGGGCTGAGTAGAGTGTCGGCTCTAGAGGGGACCGTAGTTTACCCGGCATCCCCAGACACCGACGGGGGACCACAGCTACACGTTAGGGTCCCTACCCCAAAGGACAGGCAGCTCAGTGACAACCAGGAGGACCCACAGGGGCCCGAGTCACCGCCATACTGTCCGGAGACACCCACCAAGTGTATAGAGAACGTAAACAGCCCGGAAAGGGATACAGAGACCGTGTGAGGGGTCACAGAGAGAGAGGAGCCTGGCTGCAGAGTAAAGGGAACCCGGAGAGGGAGAATGTGCCCGTGTGTTAAGAACTGAGACGTGTAAGAACTGTACTTGAACTGTAACTGACTTGTGAACTGTCTGAAGAACTGAGAGTAAACAAGGAAAACCCTGAGATTGCCTCCCTTGTGTCTCTGCATGAAAGCGATTCTCTCCATACAGGATACAGCAAGCCTCCACCTGCAGAGCCACAGCACAGCCTGTCAGCACCAGCATTGAGGAGAGATCCCTGCAGCGTCTGCAAAGTAAGTGTGCTACACACTCCACAATAGACTTAACCCTTACTGCCCCAGGGAACACAGTTCTACCCACTGGAACTATTACATCTAAGCTGCTATTCCATCGTCCCCGGAGATTCTGCAGCAGCGGCGGCCCCATTACTGGCCGCATATAGTGGGTGGCGTCACGACTGACAATCCCCTGTAAATACCCCTTTTATTGCCGAGCCCGGGACACGGTCCAGACCAGGACCACCCGAGACTTCCCAAGTAGCAGAACCGGTCCGGTACCGAGTACCCCCGTCCCAGTGGGCCCGACATAAGTAACTGTGGGACTGAAAGCCACAGACAGCTAGGAAGACGTCCTGGAGACCACAGGCAAGTAGGTAGCTGTAGAACTGAAAGCTCCAGACAGCCAAGAAAACATGTTGGAGATCTCAGGTAGGTAACTTTGGGACTGGAAGCCGTAGATAGCCAGGAAGACGTCCTGAAGATTGCAAGTATGTTGTGAAATAGTGGAAACTGCAGGCAGGTAGGTAGTTATAGAATTGGAAGCTGCAGATAACCAGTGAGATGTCCATAGCAGGAAGTTAGGTAACTGGAAATGGAAGCTGCAGATAGCCAGAAAGACATCCTGGAGACTGCAGGCAGGTTGTGCAATACTGGAAACTGCAGGCAGGCAGGTAGCTGTAGAACTGAGAGTTCCAGACAGCCAAGAAGATATCTTGGAGATCTCAGGCACGTTAGGTAACTGTGGAATTGGAAGCTGTAGATAGCTAAGAAGATGTCCTGGAGACTGCAGGCAAGGAGGTAACTATGGAACTGTAAGCTGCAGACAGGTTGTAGAAGTATTGGAAGTCACAGGCAAACAGGAGACGTCCTGAGGACTGCAGACAGGTTGCTGTGCACAAACAAACTAAGGTTTAATACAAAGCTCAGGTGTGTGTCTTAAAGCCGTATACAGGCCTGGGACGCTCATCATATAAGAGCATGGCCAGATACCTGCAAAGCCTGGCGTGGAGCACAAGAACGTATAGCGGAGCGGCAACAAGAGTGTAACAATACTATTCCAGGGATTCACACAAATGAGCAATTAAATCATACACTGTGTGCAGAATTATTAGGCAAGTTGTATTGTAGAGGATTATTTTTATTATTGATCAACAACTATGTTCTCAATCAGCCCAAAAGACTCAAATATCAAAGCTTAATATTTTTGGAAGTTGGAGTGGGGTTTTTTAGATTTGGCTCTTAGGAGGATATCTGTGTGTGCAGGTAACTATTACTGTGCAGAATTATTAGGCAACTTAATAAAAACCAAATATATTCCCATCTCACTTGTTTATTTTCACCAGGTAAACCAATATAACTGCACAAAATTTAGAAAACAACATGTCTGACATACAAAAACAAAACCCCAAAAAATGAGTGCCCAATATCGCCCCCTTTCTTTATGATGACACTCAGCAGCCTCCATCCATAGATTCTGTCAGTTGCTTGATCTGTTTACGATCAACATTGTGTGCAGCAGCCACCACAGCCTCCCAGACACTGTTCCCAGAGGTGTGCTGTTTTCCCTCCTTGTAGATCTCACATTTTAGGAGGGACCACAGGTTCTCTATGGGGTTCAGATCAGGTGAACAAGGGGCCATGTCATTATTTTTTCTTCTTTTAGACCTTTACTGGCCAGCCACTCTGTGGAGTAGTTGGATGCATGTGATGGAGCATTGTCCAGCATGAAAATCATGTTTTTCTTGAACGATACCGACTTCGTCCTGTACCACTGCATGAAGAAGTTGTCTTCCAGAAACTGGCAGTAGGTCGGGAGTTGAGCTTCACTCCATCCTCAACCCAAAATGGTCCCACAAGTTCATCTTTGATGATACCAGCCCATACCAGTACCCCACCTCCACCTTGCTGGAGTCATAGTGGAGCTCTCTGCCCTTTACTGATCCGGCCTCTGGCCCATCCATCTGGACCATCAAGAGTCACTCTCATTTCATCAGTCCATAAAAATCAGTCTTAAGATATTTCTTGGCCCAGTCTTGACGTTTTATCTTATGTTTCTTGTTCAGAGGTGGTGGTTTTTCAGCCTTCCTTACCTTGGCCATGTCCCTGAGTATAGCACACCTTGTGCTTTTTGATACTCCAGTAACGTTGCAGCTCTGAAATATGGCAAAACTGGTGGCAAATGGCATCTTGGCATCTTCACGCTTGATTTTCCTCAATTCATGGGCAGTTATTTTGCATCTTTTTGCCCTCACGCTTCTTGCGACCCTGTTGGCTATTTGCCATGAAACGCTTGATTGTTCGGTGATCACACTTCAAAAGTTTGGCAATTTCCAGACTGCTGCATCCTTCTGCAAGACATCTCACAATTTTGGACTTTTCAGAGCAGTCACATCTCTCTTCTGACCTATTTTGCCTAAGGAAAGGCATTTGCCTAATAATTAAGCACACCTTACATAGGGGGATGATGTCACTACACCAAACCCCTCCTCATTACAGAGATGCACATCACCTGAGTTACTTAATTGGTAGTTGGCTCTCAGCCTATACAGCTTGGAGTAGGACAACATGGATAAAAAGTATCATGTGATCACAATACTCATTTGCCTAATAATTCTGTACACAGTGTATATTGTCTGGTTGAGACTTTTCTCTGCATCATAAACGAGGATTAGTGAAATTAAGATTATTCTGATGTTGTTTCTGCTTTACATTTTTATTGTATTACTTTTATGTTTATTCTATATTTCTTACTTTGGGCGGGGGATGTGGTACGCGCTTACATGGTGCTGACATTGCTGGATGCTGCTGTGGATGTGTTTGTCTTTAAGAGCTGCATTGTTGATAGTTGTGAAGGTCCTGGCCTCCTGTGTTGTGCTCCAGAACTGCATTCACTATGAGGTTCAACTGCTGGTTGAGGGGTTAATGTGTGACTCACCTGAACTCCCCTCCCCTTAGCCTTTAAGTAGCCTCTTCTTCCACCAGGTGGTGCTGCTGATAGAGTTTCACTCTTTGCCTGGAACCCGTGCTGTGCTGACCTGTGTGTTTGTGTGGCTGATGTCCTTTCTGTTAGAGTTGCTGTATCCCAGTTCTGTGGAGGGAGGTGAGGGGGGAATAGCGCAGAGCTGGTGGAGGAGGTTAGGGAGAGGCTGGAGGCCTGAATCTTCTCACCTTCAGAGATACCTTCGGGATCAGGGCCATTCAGGGTTCCTAGACTAGGGTCAGACTAGTCTACCCTGGTCACCTTGCCCGTACCTGCCATTCCCTCATCATTATTCCCTACATCGTGACAGGATGCCTTATAAAACATTCTATTGTATATTTGGATATATTTTTACCATTTTAATTCCTACTTCTATATATAACGCCGAGTTAAGGATATTTTGGTGTAGTTTTTTGTGTGTTTTTAGCTTGTGCCACCTATGAAAGCCTCTGTCCTAGTCATATATGAGTCCGCCGACTATCTGGGGCTGAGTTTATATTCTCAGGCAGCTCCGTCTGATAAGATCCAGCATTACTAATCAAATAGAAGTCTACAAACCGCTAATTCCAGCCATTCCTGATATCTAGAAATAAGGAAACATGTTACAAAGTTCTAAATAAACAATCTCCGGCTGTGATACAGGGCGATGTGATGATGATATAGAGTGATGTGAGGATGATACGGGGCGATGTGATGATGATACAGAGCGATGTGATGATGATATGGAGCGATGTGATGATATGGAGCGATGTGATGATGATATAGTGATGTGATGATGATACGGGGCGATGTGATGATGATGTGGAGCGATGTGATGATATGGAGCGATGTGATGATGATACGGGGCGATGTGATGATGATACGGAGTGATGTGATGATGATACGGGGCGATGTGATGATGATATAGAGTGATGAGAGGATGATACGGAGCGATGTGATGATGATATGGGGCGATGTGATGATGATACGGAGTGATGTGATGATGATACGGGGCGATGTGATGATGATACGGAGTGATGTGATGATGATACGAGGCGATGTGATGATGATACGGAGTGATGTGATGATGATACGGGGCGATGTGATGATGATATAGAGTGATGAGAGGATGATACGGAGCGATGTGATGATGATATGGGGCGATGTGATGATGATACGGAGTGATGTGATGATGATACGGGGCGATGTGATGATGATACGGAGTGATGTGATGATGATACGGGGCGATGTGATGATGATACGGAGTGATGTGATGATGATACGGGGCGATGTGATGATGATACGGGGCGATGTGATGATACGGAGTGATGTGATGATGATACAGGGCGATGTGATGATGATATAGAGTGATGTGAGGATGATACGGGCGATGTGATGATGATACGGGGCAATGTGAGGATGATACGGAGTGATGTGATGATGATACGGAGTGATGTGATGATGATATGGGGCGATGTGATGATGATACGGAGTGATGTGATGATGATACGGGGCGATGTGATGATGATACGGAGTGATGTGATGATGATACGGGGCGATGTGATGATGATACGGAGTGATGTGATGATGATACGGGGCGATGTGATGATGATACGGAGTGATGTGATGATGATACGGGGCGATGTGATGATGATACGGGGCGATGTGATGATACGGAGTGATGTGATGATGATACAGGGCGATGTGATGATGATATAGAGTGATGTGAGGATGATACGGGGCGATGTGATGATGATACGGGGCAATGTGAGGATGATACGGAGCAATGTGTTGATTATACGGAGCGATGTGATGATGATACGGAGTGATGTGATGATGATACGGGGCGATGTGATGATGATACGGAGCGATGTGATGATGATACGGGGCGATGTGATGATGATACGGGGCGATGTGATGATGATGTGGAGCGATGTGATGATGATATAGTGATGTGATGATGATACGGGGCGATGTGATGATGATACAGAGCGATGTGATGATGATGTGGAGCGATGTGATGATGATATGGAGCGATGTGATGATATGGAGCGATGTGATGATGATATAGTGATGTGATGATGATACGGGGCGATGTGATGATGATGTGGAGCGATGTGATGATGATATAGTGATGTGATGATGATACGGGGCGATGTGATGATGATGTGGAGCGATGTGATGATATGGAGCGATGTGATGATGATATAGTGATGTGATGATGATACGGGGCGATGTGATGATGATGTGGAGCGATGTGATGATGATATAGTGATGTGATGATGATACGGGGCGATGTGATGATGATGTGGAGCGATGTGATGATGATATGGAGTGATGTGATGATGATACGGGGCGATGTGATGATGATACGGAGCGATGTGATGATGATACAGAGCGATGTGATGATACGGGGCGATGTGATGATGATATGGAGCGATGTGATGATGATACAGAGCGATGTGATGATGATATGGAGCGATGTGATGATGATACAGAGCGATGTGATGATGATATGGAGCGATGTAATGATGATATAGTGATGTGATGATGATACGGGGCGATGTGATGGTAATACGGGGCGATGTGATGATGATGTGGAGCGATGTGATGATGATACAGGGCGATGTGATGATGATATAGGCTAGGGTCACATTGGCGTTTTTGTTTTTAAATCCTGATCCGGTTTTGAGCTTTAAAAAAGCTCAAAACCGG
The DNA here is from genome assembly GCA_033576535.1 of Allobates femoralis. Taxonomy (NCBI): domain Eukaryota; kingdom Metazoa; phylum Chordata; class Amphibia; order Anura; family Aromobatidae; genus Allobates; species Allobates femoralis. Next base: position 88,200,683 of record JARQOC010000007.1, read on the forward strand.
ACCAGGAAACGCTCCTGATGGAAGCCGATGCAAAACACCGGATGGCTTCACAAGCCATCCGGTGGCCGGATCCGGCACTGCTGCCTGCGTTTAAAATCATGCAGGCAGCAGTTTTCGCAGCGTTTCTGGGACCGCACTGCGGTCACCGGATGGCTCAGGATGTGTAATCCTGAGCCATCCGGTAACTGCAGAGTGTGCGGATCCCGGCTATTGACGGGACCCGCAACCGTAATAAAGAGTGAAATTGCTGACCTAAATGACTGATAGAGGTCTGTAGGGGGGCTTAGACCCCCCTACAGACCGGGCTCCCACTTCCATAGTATTCTTCACCAATTTCGCACCGGGCACGGGCTCCTCGGAGCTGCGTGCATGTCAACCAAGGTGCCCCCCCCCCCCATCACTATACAGGGGTGCATAGACCCCTCTAATACAATTATGCTTACATTGATGTGTTTTACACAAAGAATAATCACAATTGCATTGTTAATTATATATTTACATGTGTCCGGAGCCAGAGTCCAGTGATTTCCAGGGGCGGGGCTGTGTGCAGCAGCCTCCGCCCGCTCCTTCTTGATGGCCGCCCCCTCTGGCCGTAATCCAGTCTTGTGAGGGCGGCCTCGTCGTTAAAGGGGCGTGGCTAACTATGTGCCGCGGTTAGCCACGCCCCTTTAACGACGAGGCCGCCCTCACAAGACTGGATTACGGCCAGAGGGGGCGGCCATCAAGAAGGAGCGGGCGGAGGCTGCTGCACACAGCCCCGCCCCTGGAAATCACTGGACTCTGGCTCCGGACACATGTAAATATATAATTAACAATGCAATTGTGATTATTCTTTGTGTAAAACACATCAATGTAAGCATAATTGTATTAGAGGGGTCTATGCACCCCTGTATAGTGATGGGGGGGGGGGCACCTTGGTTGACATGCACGCAGCTCCGAGGAGCCCGTGCCCGGTGCGAAATTGGTGAAGAACACTATGGAAGTGGGAGCCCGGTCTGTAGGGGGTCTAAGCCCCCCTACAGACCTCTATCAGTCATTTAGGTCAGCAATTTCAATCTTTATTACGGTTGCGGGTCCCGTCAATAGCCGGGATCCGCACACTCTGCAGTTACCGGATGGCTCAGGATTACACATCCTGAGCCATCCGGTGACCGCAGTGCGGTATTCTGCACACAGTTTTCAAAAAAACTGTGTGCGACCGGCATTGCATTCACCGCATCCGGATCCGGATGCGGTGAATGCAATCTAGGTTTTCAATGTGACCCTACCCATAGAGTGATGTGAGGATGATACGGGGCGATGTGATGATGATACGGGGCAATGTGAGGATGATACGGAGCAATGTGTTGATTATACGGAGCGATGTGATGATGATACGGAGCGATGTGATGATGATACGGGGCGATGTGATGATGATACGGGGCGATGTGATGATGATGTGGAGCGATGTGATGATGATATAGTGATGTGATGATGATACGGGGCGATGTGATGATGATACAGAGCGATGTGATGATGATGTGGAGCGATGTGATGATGATATGGAGCGATGTGATGATATGGAGCGATGTGATGATGATATAGTGATGTGATGATGATACGGGGCGATGTGATGATGATGTGGAGCGATGTGATGATATGGAGCGATGTGATGATGATATAGTGATGTGATGATGATACGGAGCGATGTGATGATGATACAGAACGATGTGATGATACGGGGCGATGTGATGATGATATGGAGCGATGTGATGATGATGTGGAGCGATGTGATGATGATATAGTGATGTGATGATGATACGGGGCGATGTGATGATGATACGGGGCGATGTGATGGTAATACGGGGCGATGTGATGATGATGTGGAGCGATGTGATGTTGATACGGAGCAATGTGATGGTGATATAGTGATGTGAGGATGATACGGGGCGATGTGATGTTGATACGGAGCGATGTGATGATGATACGGTGCGATTTGAGGATGATATGGAGCGATGTGATGGTGATATACTGATGTGAGGATGATACAGGGCGATGTGATGATACGGAGCCATGTGATGGTGATATAGTGATGTGAGGATGATACAGGGCGATGTGATGATGATACGGGGCGATGTGATGATGATACAGAGTGATGTGATGATGATACGGGGCGATGTGATGATGATACGGGGCGATGTGATGGTGATACGGGGCGATGTGATGATGATACGAGGCGATGTGATGATGATACGGGGCGATGTGATGGTGATACGGGGCGATGTGATGATGATACGAGGCGATGTGATGATGATACAGAGTGATGTGATGATGATACGGGGCGATGTGATAATGATACGGAGCGTTGTGATGATGATATGGAGCAATGTGTTGATTATACGGAGTAATGTAATGATGATACGGGGCGATGTGATGATGATACAGAGCGATGTGATGATACGGAGCTATGATGTGATGATGATACGGAGCTATGAGTGTGAGGATGATACGGAGCGATGTGATGATGATATGGAGCGATGTGATGATGATACGTCAGGCCTCTCCAAAGCAGGTGAGTCTTCCAGTCTGTTAATTAATATTTTTTTGCACTGAACAGTATAGTTATCCCTGAGGGCCCCTTTACACGCGGCTACATTTCTAGGGTGGCTACAGGTAACTTACTGGTTGCAGTGAAATCATAGAGAGATTATTCCATTTGTACACAGCAACAAGATAGAACCTTGTCTCCATGATTTCACTACAACCAGTAAGTTACCTGTAGCCACCCTAGAAATGTAGCCGCGTGTAAAGGTACCCTTAGGGTACCTTTACACGCCGCTACTGGCGGGTGGATACAACCAGCTACAGGCTACAAATGTAGCTTGTAGCGGCAAAATACCCCGTAGTAGCGGCGTGTAAAGACGGTAGGAGGCACCCGGCAACAGATACATCTGTTTCTGAGCACTGCCCGGAAACAGGTGGCTACACAGGCGATTGTAGCGAGCTGTATCGGCGTGTAAAGAAGCAACAGAAGGGATGTGTCGACACCAGGCTATGTACCTGGTATGTAGCTGGGGCGTGACACAGGCTCTGGGATACCGCCCCCCTTCAGCGATCATTGGTGGAAGATACTGCGTACCGATTGGTAGACGCTGCATAGGGCGGCATATTTAAGGAGCTGACCAGTCACACTACACAATTGCTCGAGCGTCTATTAATCAGCCTCCTGCGCTGCCTGCTCAATCATGGGTTCTTGCTTTGTCCTATCAGCGTACGGACGTCTCGTAATCCACAATTGTGGCACGCCTATGTGTTGTCCCTGCTGCACCAGGTCCTCCCATATTAGCTTGTTGTAGCGGTGTGTAAATGAGGTAAGATGAGCAACAGAAGGTGACTTGAGGCACCCGGCGGTGTATCCAGAGATAGATGTAACGTAGCGTAGCTTGTGGCGGCGTGTGGTGCGTTTACCGTTTGTAACCGTTTGTGCGTGCTCGTGTACGTGAAGTAGCTGGTTGTATCCACCCGCCAGTAGCGACGTGTAAAGGTACCCTTAGTGTTTCCCAACCAGAGTTTCCAGGAAACTTGGGGTTCTACGAAAACACAAGAATAAAAACTATGACTTACAGTGTGCAAAAACTTTTAACTTATAGTTTGAAGGATGAACTTGGCTGGTGAAGATTATATGTTTTGGATTCTACATAAAAGGAATCTGTTAGCAGGTTTTCGATACCTCATCTGACAGCAACATAATGTAGGCAAAGAAACCCTGAATCCAACGATGTATCACATAGATCACTGGCTGAAGCCGTTCTCACACAATCAAAGAATTTTGAGCTGGGAGGTCTGCCCTCGCCCATACCAAGCTCTGTATTTACAATGTCTATAGACAGTGATCTGCCCCTGCCCACACCAGGCTCTGTATATACAATGTGTATAGATAGAGAGCTGCCCCCGCCCACACCAGTCTCTGTATATACAATGTGTATAGATAGAGAGCTACCCCTGCCCACACCAGGCTCTGTATATACAATGTGTATAGATAGAGAGCTGCCCCCGCCCACACCAGGCTCTGTATATACAATGTGTATAGATAGAGAGCTGTCCCCATCCACATCAGGCTCTGTATATACAATGTGTATAGATAGAGAGCTGCCTCCGCCCACACCAGGCTCTGTGTATACAATGTGTATAGATAGAGAGCTGCCCCCGCCCACACCAGGCTCTGTATATACAATGTGTATAGATAGAGAGCTGCCCCCGCCCACACCAGACTCTGTATATACAATGTGTATAGATAGAGAGCTGCCCCCGCCCACACCAGGCTCTGTATATACAATGTGTATAGATAGAGCTGCCCCCGCCCACACCAGGCTCTGTATGTACAATGTGTATAGACAGAGAGCTGCCCCCGCCCACACCAGACTCTGTATATACAATGTGTATAGATAGAGAGCTGCCCCCGCCCACACCAGACTCTGTATATACAATGTGTATAGATAGAGAGATGCCCTCTCCCACACCAGGCTCTGTATATATAATGTGTATAGATAGAGAGCTACCCCCTCCCACACCAGGCTCTGTATATACAATGTGTATAGATAGAGAGCTGCCCCCGCCCACACCAGACTTTGTATATATAATGTGTATAGATAGAGAGCTGCCCCCGTCCACACCAGGCTCTGTATATACAATGTGTATAGACAATGAGCTACCCCTGCCCACACCAGGCTCTGTATATACAATGTGTATAGATAGAGAGCTGCCCCCGCCCACACCAGACTCTGTATATACAATGTGTATAGATAGAGAGCTGTCCCCGCCCACACCAGGCTCTGTATGTACAATGTGTATAGATAGAGAGCTGCCCCCGTCCACACCAGACTCTGTATATACAATGTGTATAGATAGAGAGCTGCCCCCGTCCATACCAGACTCTGCATATACAATGTCTATAGACAGTGAGCTGCCCCTGCCCACACCAGGCTCTCAATATAGATTGTGCATTTTCAGCAGGGCGTGACTTTCTAGTCCTGTATTGGTAATCTCCTGGTGATAAAGCCTTTAGTTTAAGTACACAATGGCACACACACTGATAAGAGAAGCGGAGAAGAGAGGTTGCTTTTTGTTTTTTAACCCCTAAAGCATGCTGTCCTCAGCCTACATAGAAAAATTCCACTAACAGATTCCCTTTAAAGGTTATATCTGATTTCCAGTGTGTGACAGTTTGTGATTCTCACGCCAATCATGCACAGATTTCATCATCACAAAGAGATTTTTCCTGTCCTCTGTGCTGCTCTTTGCTCGGTAAAGCAGTGGATGAATAGAAGCGGTAACCTTCTGTCTTTTTGGGCACCCAAAATGCTCAAAGTACATGTATGTAGGACATAGAAGAGAGGGGCCCCATAGCGAAGATCAAAGCAGAGAGAGCGGCACAGGATCAGGGCCCCATAGTAGCCGCATAATATGGGATCCCGCTGAGCATCGTGACACGTTCCTGTGGATAATCCGGGTCTTTACTTGTATCTTCCACTATCAGATTATGCGTCTATTCATGATGTCACTCCTCCCAATGATTTTATCTTTAGTGGCAGTGGTGTCCTTGTTGCTCATCTCTACCTTCCTGTTTGGAAGAAATTGCTTTTCTTTTATTCTGCCGTATATAGAAAACCCTCCAAGGCTACGGCTCAGACCTGCACGTCCTGTACATCACAGTATCAGTCAATCTGTAGTAACGTCATCCGTACCTCTCGTCATGGGACACTGTAACAACGGGAGCAAGCAACACTCATTAAAGGATATGTCCCCCTCTCTAACCCATATTGTGTAAATTAAATCCCCTGATACACTGAAGTCGTACAAGTCACCATAGTATTAGCATGGTCTCCCTACTTTCATCCACTAGTCAGTGCCTGGACAAGCCATGAGGCCGGGTAGTCAAATATTCCAGGAGAGCATGTCGTGAACTAAGTGGGAAGACAAAGGTGTAGTCAGGTCAGATCAGAATACAAGGAGGATACTGGATCAAAGCAAAGGGACAGGGCAAATGGAAGGTTGAAAAAGTCCAAGGTCTGGCAGTAATAGATCAAAAGACAGAACACAGATGAACAAGACCAACATGCACCAGTGAGCAAAATGCTACAACTGGCAAAGATCTGGGACTGACTGCTCAACTAAGTAGCTGGGTAATCGCAGAAACATGGAACACCTGAATAAACCCAGCACCTCCCAGTCTCAGATTGGATGGCTAAGCTGTCAATCAACACTCCGACAGCTCATCACACCCCTGCACTAGATTGGACAACTGAGCTCTCACTCACCAAACTGACAGCTCAACACGGGCCTGATTCCATAGTGCAGTAACACCCTGAGCGAAGGAATCGTGACACTTTTGGTGCACATGCCGGACTAATTTGTCCAAGAACTGTTCCAACTCTCCTGCCTTGTAACTTGCCACCCACTATTTTTTAGTGTGTGGTTCTTTATCAGCAAAACTCTGCCAGCACTATTGGTCCAACATTTCTGTCACTTCGCAGCATGAATTGTCCCAGCATACATTGCTCCTGGTGTTGTCTAATTCCCTAAATTGAAGGCTTACCTCTCTGTATGCAGTATGACAAACAGGAGAACAGGATCAGAAAGAGAACTCCTGTAAAAAGACAAAGAACTGCCCCCACTTACTGCAGAAAGACAAAGAACTGCCCCCACTTACTGCAGAAAGCAAAAGACCCGTCCCCACTTACTGCAGAAAGACAAAGAACTGCCCCCACTTACTGCAGAAAGACAAAGACATGCCCCACTTACTGCAGAAAGACAAAGGCATGCCCCCACTTACTGCAGAAAGACAAAGGCATGCCCCCACTTACTGCAGAAAGACAAAGACATGCCCCCACTTACTGCAGAAAGACAAAGGCATGCCCCACTTACTGCAGAAAGCAAAAGACCCATCCCCACTTACTGCAGTAAGACAAAGGCATGCCCCCACTTACTGCAGAAAGACAAAGACATGCCCCCACTTACTGCAGAAACACAAAGACCCACCCCACTTACTGCAGAAACACAAAGACCCACCCCCACTTACTGCAGAAAGCAAAAGACCCATCCCCACTTACTGCAGAAACACAAAGACCCACCCCCACTTACTGCAGAAAGCAAAAGACCCATCCCCACTTACTGCAGAAACACAAAGACCCACCCCCACTTACTGCAGAAACACAAAGACCCACCCCCACTTACTGCAGAAACACAAAGACCCACCCCCACTTACTGCAGAAAGCAAAAGACCCGTCCCAACTTACTGCAGAAAGACAAACACCTTCAAACACAGGGGAAAATCAAAGACCCGCCTCCACTTACTGCAGAAAGACAAGGACCCACCCCCACTTACTACAAAAAGAAAAAGACCCGCCCCAACTTACTGCAAAAAGACAAAGGCCTGCCCCTACTGACTGCAGAAAGACAAAGGCCTGCCCCCACTTACTGTAGAACAACAAAGACATGCCCCCACTTACTGTAGAAAGACAAACACCCACCCCCACTTACTGCAGAAAGACAGACCTGCCCCCACTTACTGCAGAAACACAAAGACCCACCCCCACTTACTGCAGAAACACAAAGACCCACCCCCACTTACTGCAGAAACACATAGACCAACCCCCACTTACTGCAGAAAGACAAAGACATGCCCCCACTTACTGCAGAAAGACAAAGACCCACCCCCACTTACTGCAGAAAGACAAAGGCATGCCCCCACTTACTGCAGAAAGACAAAGGCATGCCCCCACTTACTGCAGAAAGACAAAGACATGCCCCCACTTACTGCAGAAAGACAAAGGCATGCCCCCACTTACTGCAGAAAGACAAAGACATGCCCCCACTTACTGCAGAAAGACAAAGACATGCCCCCACTTACTGCAGAAAGACAAAGACATGCCCCCACTTACTGCAGAAAGACAAAGGCATGCCCCCACTTACTGCAGAAAGACAAAGACATGCCCCCACTTACTGCAGAAAGACAAAGACATGCCCCCACTTACTGCAGAAAGCAAAAGACCTGTCCCCACTTACTGCAGAAAGACAAAGGCATGCCCCTACTTACTGCAGAAAGACAAAGGCATGCCCCCACTTACTGCAGAAAGCAAAAGACCTGTCCCCACTTACTGCAGAAAGACAAAGGCATGCCCCCACTTACTGCAGAAAGCAGAAGACCAGTCCCCACTTACTGCAAAAAGACAAACACCTGCAAACACAGGGGAAAATCAGAGACCCGCCTCCACTTACTGCAGAAAGACAAGGACCCACCCCCATTTGCTACAAAAAGACAAAGGCCGTCCCCTACTGACTGCAGAAAGACAAAGGCCTGCCCCCACTTACTGTAGAAAGACAAAAACCCGCCCCCACTTACTGCAGAAAGACAAAGGTCTGCCCCCACTTACTGCAGAAAGACAAAGGTCCGCCCCCACTTACTGCAGAAAGACAGACCTGTCCCCACTTACTGCAGAAAGACAAAGGTCCGCCCCCACTTACTGCAGAAAGACAGACCTGTCCCCACTTACTGCAGAAAGACAAAAAACATGCCCCCACATGCTGCAGAAAGACAGACCTGCCCCCACTTACTGCAGAAAGAAAAAGACCCACCCCAACTTACAGCAGAAACACAGAGACCCACCCCCAGTTACTGCAGAAACACAGAGACCCACCCCCACTTACAGCAGAAACACAGAGACCCACCCCCACTTACAGCAGAAACACAGAGACCCACCCCCACTTACAGCAGAAACACAGAGACCCACCCCCACTTACTGCAGAAAGACAAAAACCTGCCGCCACTTACTGTAGATAAAAAAGACCCGCCCCCACTTACTGTAGAAAGACATAGACCCGCAAACACATTGGAAAAACAAAGATCCGCGCTCACTTACTGCAGAAAGACAAAGACTTGCCTCCCTCTTACTGTACCGTGGATAAACAAAGACCCACCCCAACTTGCTGTAGAAAGACAAACACCTGCAAACACAGGGGAAAGACAAAGGCCCTCCCCCACTTACTATAAAAAGACAAAGATCAACTCCAACTTACTGTAAAAAGACAAAGACCTGTAAACACAAGGGACAAATAAAGACCCACCCACACTTACTGCAGAAAGTCTAAAGGTGCAGTCACACATAACGATCGCTCCAACGATCCCGACAGCGATAACGACCTGCCGGGATCGCTGGAGTGTCGTTACCTGATCGCTGGGGAGCTGTCAAACAGGCAGATCTCCCCAGCAATCAGGCCCTGGGAGCCACCTCCCACATCGCTCCCTGCTTAGCGCTGTCTTGGCAGAGCAGGGAGAACGCTGGTAACTATGATAAACAGCGCGGTATCCGGGCAGCGCACGCTGCTTGGATACCCGCTGTTTATCATAGTTACCTGTGTTCTCCCTGCTTACAGGCAGTGCTAAGCAGGGAGAACGCTGGTAACCATGGTAAATGCCGGGTATCTAGGCAGCGCGCGCTGCCTAGATACCCGGTGTTTACCATAGTAACCAGCCCTGTGAAGTCACAGATCGCTGGTTTCTCGCTGTCACACGCAGCGATGCGTGCTGACCAGCGGGAAACCAACGATCAAAAAATGACCCACAGCACTTTGCAGCGATCAGCGACCTCACAGCAGGGGCCTGATCGCTGCAAAGTGTCACACATAACGACATCGCTGGAGAGATCGTTGTAACGTCACAGTTACAACGATCTCTCTAACGATATCGTTATGTGTGACTGGGGCTAAAGACCTGTCTCCATTTGATTTAGAAAGACAAAGACCTGCAAACACAAAAAAAGATCCACTCACTGTAGAAAGACAAAGAACTGACCCCCAACTGGAAACAAAGACTTGTCCCCACTTACTGTAGATAAGCAAAGACCCCGCCACTTACTTTAGAACTATTGAACTGCTATCCGCCATCACTACCCCTTGTGCTCAGGCATATCCGATTTATAGGGTAAATAAAGAAACCTCTTTAAAGGGAATCTGTCAGCAGGTTTTTGCTACCTCATCTGACAGCCACATGATGTAGGCAAAGAGGCTCTGAATCCAACAATGCATCACATAGATCACTGGCGGAAGCCGTTCTCACACAATCAAAGCATTTAGTTTTAGGCATGCAGTGGAGCTGGGAATGCTGCCCCCGCCCACACCAGGCTCTCTATAGAGATTGAGCCAATCACATCAGGGGGTGTGTTGGACTGCCATGCACATGACAAAGTAGTCCTGCAATGGTAATCACCAGGTGACAAAGGCTTTAGTTTAAGTAAACAATAGCACAAAGTCTGATAAGAGAGGCACAGTTGATTTTTTTACTTAACCCTTACAGCATGCTGTCCTTATCTTACATAGCAAAAACCTGCACATAGATTAAGTAATGCAGTATGACAGTGGGGCTCTTGTACAAAAATAAAAGTTTGTGCCCCCCGTGTTTAAGGTAAACTTGAGGCATTTCCATTCCTAGATCCGGTAAGTAATATGGTAATCGCTTCTCCGTCTGCTAACGTGACTTTTATCCCATGAAGTGCGGTGAATTGTGATTGTGACTGCGTCATTGTTGCGCTTCGTTCTTGGAATACCATGAAGTCTGTGCTGCGCTCGCGGGTTGTGTGAGGCCTGTGTTCATCTATATGCAAAACAAAGTTCTGCCGACTTAAAAGTGTCCAGTGGGACAGGAGGAATGTGGCGGCTTTACATCTGTCACAACTCAGAACAAAGAGCCGAAACAAGTCTGAGCCACGCCGGTCACCACAGGCTGCCCCTGGACTCATTCACCAGGGCCGACCGGGAGCAAAGGACCCCGGCGGATGGAACAAGGGGGCTACTGACATTGTACTCAGTCAGCTGACCTCAGCCCACATGAGGATGACGAGGGTCCAGGCAGAGAGCGGCGCACTGAGCTAAGGACAACTGCTGGAAGACATGAAGAAATAATCACAATTACTGATATACAGGGAAATCACTGAGCACGGAAAGACATGGAATAAGATCATTCTGAATGTCCTTCCCATGATGGAGATCAGAGAGGATCACTGAGATTGCCCCAGTGCTCACTGTCGCCCCCTGCTGAGCAATATATGGTACTGCTAAGAGAAGTGGGAAAAGGAAGAAACAATTACACCAAAGGTCAATGTTCTCTATCTATCTATCTATCTATCTATCTATCTATCTATCTATCTATCTATCTATCTATCTATCATGAAAAAAATCCTTGCAGCACACAGCTACTACCAATGATGTACAAATGCTACAAGCTGTATGTGTTTGAGGAAAAAGTTTAAAACTTACGTTTTTTTCAAAAAACTCAAAAATTCTAATTTTTTATTTCTGAAGTTCTTGGTACATACATTGGCCAATGTCTGCTTGCTCATCAACTGCGACAAAGTGACTTCAGGCATGATGAGTCCTACTCTAATATCCCTATTCTCCTTGTCCACCCCCCACTTTTCAGTGGGCAGACACCATCTATACCCTCGATCACCTATCTATCTATCTATCTATCTATCTATCTATCTATCTATCTATCTATCTATCTATCTATCTATCTATCTATCTATCTATCTATCTATCTATCTTTCTGTCTGTCTGTCTGTCTGTCTGTCTATCTATCTATCTTGATCTATCATACCATAAAAATGGAAGCAGCACCCCAGAGGCAGAAAATCAATGAAAAAATATAATTTTTAATTATGCAAAACAACATAGCAACGTTTCGATCCATGTGAAAATCTTTCTGACGCTTGATAAAGGTCCTGACATGGATAGAAATGTTATGTTGGGCTATTAAACATCACATTTTTTCATCAGTTTTCTGCCTCTGGGGTGCTGCTTCTATTTTTATGGTATGATAGATCACGATAGATAGATAGATAGATAGATAGATAGATAGATAGATAGATAGATAGATAGATAGATAGATAGATAATAAATAGATGATAAATAGATAATAGATAGATATTTGTAGGATTGTATTCCATCTGGCTGTACTGAAGCTTACATTTCATGTGTCATATATATAAATATAAACATATATATACATGTCTTGCTGCTTACAGAGACTGCTGCATTGTGTTTGTATGTTGTACAGTCATCATACGGTAGTAGGAGGAACGTCCTCACATTTAGCTTTATGTAGAATGTTTTTGTTGCCGTGTACAATGTGCCCATGATTTCACTGCAACCAGCAAATTGCCTGTGACATTGCCTAGCAATATTGCCGCATGTGACGGTACCTTAAAAGTATAAACAAACAAAACACAATTAGTGTATGTTATATCTAAAATGACATCCTCTCTTGTGCAATAAAGAGCTAAAACCAAGTAGTGATTAAAATATTCACAGTTTCAGATAAAAAAGGAATCCTAATTGCATTCACATGGCCACGCTTAGCTTATAGTCAATGTTAAGTCTCCCCGGTTTTAAGGTGCCTAACTCTTTTATCCATTTTAATTCTTTTGTTTTCAACAACGTCACCCGGTCCCCCTCTCCTCATCAGTGGTTCCCCGTCTATCACTCTACATTTCAGATCTTTTTCTCCGTGTTTGTACTCTGCAAAATGTTTTGGCACCCGTAAATTCAACACCTTCTTCCGTACTCTATACCTGTGTTAGCTCATCCTTATACGAAACTCCAGTCGTCTCGCCAACGTAGTACCCTTTACATGGACATTGTAAGAGGTATACTACGTGGTCCGAAGCGCATGTGTAGAAATGATTAATCTTATACACTTTTCCTTTCCCCCTCTCCCCATCTGTGGATGCACGGCTTTCTCACTGTCCCTCTCTATCTTTAGTGGATCCAAAACCTTTCTATGGTACCCCCTATCACTGTACATTTATAACAGATTTTCACCCGTCTCCTGTCTTTCATCTTACTATTCGCCTCACTCTTGTGGTCTGCCCCTTTGGTATAGCCCTCCTCAACCTTAGGGGGTGATGGCTCTTATAGAGCAGAACCTTGTTCTTATCAGTCGGCTTGACATGTAATCCTGTACTGATCTTCCCCTGATTCACCATCACATCCAAAAACTGCAAATTTGCCTCCAAGGAGACCATTGTGAACTCGATCGTGGGATCTACTGTGTTCAAATACCTATGGAAAGCTTCCAAGCTACTCCCACTGCCTCTCCAGAGGGCTGGAAGAAGGTCACAAGCTGAACGAAACGTCACTGTACCGTGCCTGAAGGCCATTAAAGGCAAAGAAAAACATCCAAAACCTGAGTGCTGCAGCCCTTATTTTGCAAATTTATGGTCTGTATAGTGGTGGCTGATCCCCATCCAAGGACTGATTAAGCACCTAGCATATTGCTATTGAACCGCTGCTCATCATTTTTTTCAATTTATCTATCCATCTAGTTATACATTTATCTATCGATCCATCCATATCTATTTATTTATACATTTATCCATCCATAATTTCTCCATCCATCCATCCATCTATTAATCCATCCAATCATTCATCCATCCATCTATATCTATCTATTTATACATTTATCCATCCATCATTTCTTCACCCATCTAACCATCTAGTTATACATTATCCAACCATCCATCCATCCATCCATCCATCTAGTTATACATTATCCATCCATCCATCCATCCATCCATCTAGTTATACATTTATCCATCCATCCATCCATCCATCCATCCATCCATCCATCTAGTTATACATTTATCCATCCATCCATCCATCCATCCATCTAGTTATACATTTATCCATCCATCCATCCATCCATCCATCTAGTTATACATTTATCCATCCATCCATCCATCCATCCATCCATCCATCTAGTTATACATTTATCCATCCATCTATATCTATTTATTTATTTATATATTTATCCATCCATCATTTCTCCATCCATCCATCCATCCATCCATCCATCTAGTTATACATTTATCCATCCATCCATCCATCCATCCATCCATCCATCTAGTTATACATTTATCCATCCATCCATCCATCCATCCATCCATCTAGTTATACATTTATCCATCCATCCATCCATCCATCCATCTAGTTATACATTTATCCATCCATCCATCCATCCATCCATCCATCCATCCATCCATCCATCTAGTTATACATTTATCCATCCATCTATATCTATTTATTTATTTATATATTTATCCATCCATCATTTCTCCATCCATCCATCCATCCATCCATCTAGTTATACATTTATCCATCCATCTATATCTATTTATTTATATATTTATCCATCCATCATTTCTCCATCCATCCATCCATCCATACATCCATCTATATCTAGTTATACATTTATCCATCCGTCCATCCATCCATCCAGTTATACATTTATCCATCCATCATTTCTTCACCCATCTATCCAACTAGTTATACATTTATACATTTATCCATCCATCCATCTATCCATCCATCCATCCATCCATCCAGTTATACATTTATCCATCCATCTATATCTTTTTATTTATACATTTTATCCATCATTTCTCCATCCATCCATCCATCCATCCGTCAATACACCTGTCCGTCTGTCTCTTTCTCATTCCTCCTACGTTTCCCTCTATTTGATTATCACTATCCTCATGTTCCTGTGGTTGTTGTATTTGGACCCGGTGTTTATTTTCCGCCTCTCTCCAGTACAGTCGGGCTCGGAGGATATTTTTACCTCTGATGGACGGGCTGAGGCTTTTCCCCTCCAGGTCTGAGGAGTTTGATGGAAGTTTTAATAGAATAGCGGTGTTATGAGAGCCGTCCAAGCCCCACATTTAGTAACACAATCCCTCCGGGTCTTGTCATGTTATGCGGTGACGGGTTTGTTTTGGCGGCCGGCGGGAGGCAGAGAGATGCTTGTAGGTAGGAGCTCCATGGATTTGACCTGGCTCCAAAATCTGTTTTCTCCTTTCATCAAATTAGCTCAGCTGCGATGGATAAAATGCCGCCTGGGTTTTCTTTGGAAAAGGCCGATCCTGCATAAGAATTAAAGGAGTAAAAATACTCAGAGACATTACAGAATGTGGAGTGCTGGGAGTCCGGGGCAAGGGTTAACCCCTTCATGCTTTCCAATCCGGCAGATAGTCACATTCGAGCTATTGGGAGCCAACATGGAGCTCCAACATGATTGGGAAGTACTGGATCGATTCCAGCGATGTGACACTTACTAGGCTGTTTGCTGTGGTTTTGATAAAATCCCTGTTTTATCAGCAGGAGATTATCACTAGAGGTTGAGTAAACCTGTCTCCATATTGATGAGCTCTATGTAACCCTGCCCTCAAAACTAACTGTCCGCTTTCTTCCTATGCACAGTATACACAGAAAGCTGCCAATCAGTGGTGTGGGCAGGGTTACTCCGGGCACAGCATTTAGAGAACTGCAAAATATGAAGCAGAGAAAACTGTGATTTTATCAAAACTACAGCAAGCAGTAAAGTAAATGACACATTACTGTAATCAGTGTCTCTGCCCCTACATTATGCTGCTCTCAGATGAGGGAGCAAAAACCCGGTGATGGATTCCCTTTAAATGGTGATTAAAACACTGTTTGTAGGGCAGGAAAATGAAATATTTTCTTGTTTTAAGTAAGAAAGAAAAGAAGAAAAGAAAGAAAGAAAAGAGAAAGAAAGAAAGAAAGAAAAAGAAGAAAGAAAGAAAGAAAGAAAGAAAAGAAGAAAGAAAGAAAGAAAGAAAAGAAAGAAGGAAAGAAAGAAAGAAAGAAAGAAAGAAAGAAAGAAAGAAAGAAAGAAAGAAAGAAGAAAGAAAGAAAGAAAGAAAGAAGAAAGAAAGAAAGAAAGGAAAGAAAGAAAGAGAAGATGAAGAATGAAAGAAAGAATGAAAGAAAAGAAAGAAGAAAAGAAAGAAATAAAGAAGAAGGAAGAATGAATGAAAGAAAGAGAAAAAGAAAAAAGTGGTCAAAATATGATGTAATGATAAAGTTTTAATATATGTACATTACCCACCGGCCGTGTGGACCTGACTGTCCTTCAGTGACTGTTTTGATTCTTACTTTGTTTTTTTTTTATGTCTAAATGATTTTATTTCATCACAACCTTTATGGCTGTGTGCACACGTTCGTTGAGTATTTACAGCAATTTTTTGCAGCAAAAACCACATTGTTGGCTGGAAAAACTCTATGTAAAGACCTGTGAATTTCGATGCATTTTTCCTATTCCAGTAGGTAGGTAGTATGCTGCCAAACCAATGAAAAAATTGACACTACAGAAAAATGCTTTGATGGTTCATATCTGCAAGGAAAAAAAGAGCATCCTGTGCCTGAGAGGTTGGTAATCTCATTCCCCTTGCTGATACTGTAAAATACTGTTTTTTTTTCCACGGCAAAAAAAGCAGCGTGAGTGAGCCCTGAGAAGTATTTAAGTTTTTTTTTCCAATATTGAGACTAAAGGCCCTGTCACACACAACGACCGCTCCAGCGATCCCGATAGCGATAACGACCTACCGGGATTGCTGGAGCGTCGTTACCTGATCACTGGGGAGCTGTCAAACAGGCAGATCTCCCCAGTGATCAGGGACCTGGGAGCCACCTCCCACATCGCTGAAGGCGATGTTACCAGCGTCCTCCCTGCTTAGCGCTGCCTGAAAGCAGGGAGGACGCTAGTAACTATGATAAACACCGGGTATCCAGGCAGCACACACTCCATGGACACCCGGTGTTTACCATGGTTCCCAGCCTGTGAGGTCACTGATCGCTGGTTTCTCGCTGTCACACGCAGCGATGCGTGCTGACCAGCGGGAGACCAACGATCAAAAAATGACCCGGAGCACTTTGCAGTGATCAGCGACCTCACAGCAGGGGCCTGATCGCTGCTAGATGTCACACATAACGACGTCGCTAGGGAGATCGTTGTAACGTTACAGTTACAACAATCTCGCTAACGATCTCGTTATGTGTGACTGAGCCTTTAAATCAATAACAATCAGCAGATAAATTACACAGAGATAAGATAATAACCCCAAGGAAAACAGCAGGATAATAGCTGACTGCAGGGTGAGGATTCTGCCATGTTTTCACAGAATCTCTCCTGATCACTGCTCCATGGCAACAATCAGTTGATTCTCGGACGATCAAACCTTTTGTAAGGTTTTATAATCATCTTTGTTGGCCGCACATTTCTCTACACAAACAGATGTTTACCAATAATGTGCAAAGGGAATGATTGCACTAATGATCGCCCGCCCCATACACAGCTTGAAGCGGCCCATATAAATGAGTCAGGTCCTTAGGAAAGGCGAGAAATATCAGATTGGAGGCTTTCCAACTGGATTTAGGTCCCGGAGCTGGAACAGCACAACCCCTTAACTGTAGCATCGAACAGTAGCTGCTGCCCCCCACATGCAGGATCCATCCTTCCAACATTATCTAAAATTCCTCCCATGTCCAGCTGCTGTCGCTCCCACATGCAGCATTAACCTCTTCCGTTTCCAAATCCAGTTCCTGATCCTACATGCAGCTTCCATCCCTCCCACATCCAGCTGCAGCTCCTCCCTCATAAAGTTGATGACCATCCCACATCAAGCTGTGTCCCCTCTCACATTCAGCTTAAGCCCTGCCCACATCCAGCTGCAGCCACTCCGACATAGAGCTGAAGCCCCTCCAACATCTAGCTGTGTCTCCTCTCAAATCCAGATGCAGTTCCCAAAACATTCAGCTTCAACCCCTCCCACATAGAAGAGCACCCACTGCCACATCCAACAGCAACCCCTCCCACATCCAGCTGCTTCCCTCCCATACTCATCTGCAACTCCTCCTACTTCCAGCTGCAGCCCCTGTCACATTCAGCTGTTTCCCCTACCACATCCAGCTGCAGCCCTTCCTACATCCAGCTGCAGCCCCTCCCACATCCAGCTGCAGCCCCTCCCATATACAGCTGCAGCTCCTTTCAAACTTACTTGCAGCCCCTCCCACATCCAGCTGCAGCTCCTTTCACACTCAGTTGCAGCCCCTCCCACATCTAGCTGAAGCTCATCTCACATCCTCCTTTCACATCCAGCTGTTGCCCCACTCACATCCAGCTGTAGCCCCTCCTACATCTAGCTGAAGCCCCTTTCAGATCCAGCTGCAGCTCCTTTCATACTCAGTTGCAGCCCCTCCCACATCCAGCTGCAGCCCCCTCTCACATCCAGCTGCAGCTCCTTTCACACTCAGTTGCAGCCCCTCCCATATCCAGCTGCAGCTCATCTCACATCCAGCAGCAGCCCCTCCTACATCCAGCTGCAGCTCCTTTCACACTCAGTTGCAGCCCCTCCCATATCCAGCTGCAGCCCTTCCCACATCTAGCTGCAGCTCATCTCACATCCAGCAGCAGCCCCTCCTACATCCAGCTGCAGCTCCTTTCACGTTCAGCAGAAGACCCTCCCACATCCAGCTGCAGCCCCTCTCACATCCAGCTGCAGTCCCTCCCACATAGAGCTGCAGCCCTCCCACATCCAGCTTCAGCCCCTCTCACATTCAGCTGCAGCCCCTCTCACATCCAGCTGCAGCCCCTCTCACATTCAGCTGCAGCCCCTCTCACATCCAGCTGCAGCCCCTCCCACATAGAGCTGCAGCCCCTCTCACATCCAGCTGCAGCCCCTCCCACATAGAGCTGCAGCCCCTCTCACATTCAGCTGCAGCCCCTCACACATATAGCTGCAGCTCCTCCCACATCCAGCTGCAGCCCCTCTCACATCCAGCTGCAGCCCCTCTCACATTCAGCTGCAGCCCCTCACACATATAGCTGCAGCTCCTCCCACATCCAGCTGCAGCCCCTCTCACATTCAGCTGCAGCCCCTCTCACATCCAGCTGCTACTCCTCCCACATCCAGCTGCAGCCCCTTCACATTCAGCTGCAGCCCCTCTCACATCCAGCTGCAGCCCCTCTCACATTCAGCTGCAGCCCCTCTCACATCCAGCTGCAGCCCCTCTCACATCCAGCTGCAGCCCCTCTCACATTCAGCTGCAGCCCCTCTCACATCCAGCTGCAGCCCCTCCCACATAGAGCTGCAGCCCCTCCCACATAGAGCTGCAGCCCCTCTCACATCCAGCTGCAGCCCCTCCCACATAGAGCTGCAGCCCCTCTCACATTCAGCTGCAGCCCCTCTCACATTCAGCTGCAGCCCCTCACACATATAGCTGCAGCTCCTCCCACATCCAGCTACAGCCCCTCTCACATTCAGCTGCAGCCCCTCACACATAGAGCTGCAGCTCCTCCCACATCCAGCTGCAGCCCCTCTCACATTCAGCTGCAGCCCTTCTCACATCCAGCTGCAGCCCCTCCCACATAGAGCTGCAGCCTCTCTCACATCCAGCTGCAGCCCCTCCCACATAGAGCTGCAGCCCCTCTCACGTTCAGCTGCAGCCCCTCTCACATTCAGCTGCAGCCCCTCACACATATAGCTGCAGCTCCTCCCACATCCAGCTGCAGCCCCTCTCACATTCAGCTGCAGCCCCTCTCACATCCAGCTGCAGCCCCTCTCACATTCAGCTGCAGCCCCTCTCACATCCAGCTGCAGCCCCTCCCACATAGAGCTGCAGCCCCTCCCACATAGAGCTGCAGCCCCTCTCACATTCAGCTGCAGCCCCTCTCACATTCAGCTGCAGCCCCTCACACATATAGCTGCAGCCCCTCACACATATAGCTGCAGCCCCTCACACATATAGCTGCAGCCCCTCACACATATAGCTGCAGCCCCTCACACATATAGCTGCAACTCTTCCCACATCCAGCTGCAGCCACTCTCACATTCAGCTGCAGCCCCTCTCACACATAGCTGCAGCTCCTCCCACATCCAGCTGCAGCCCCTCTCACACATAGCTGCAGCTCCTCCCACATCCAGCTGCAGCCCCTCACACATATAGCTGCAGCTCCTCCCACATCCAGCTGCAGTCCCTCCCACATCCAGCTGCAGTCCCTCCCACATCCAGCTGCAGCCCCTCCCATATTTAGCTTCAGTCCCTCCCACATATAGCTGCAGCTCCTCCCACATTGCACACATCACAGCACTATGTAATAAGGGATAACGTGTGAGTTCGGGCCATAATGAAACATTTTCCATGTCCCGGACGTCCTCTCAGTGCTCATCGTAACTACGCGGTCAATAGTTAAGGGGTTAAACATGCCTTGACCCCCAATCACACGGCTCAGCGGTGGGATTTCCATGCCCCTCCTCGTTAGGAGCCGCTTCTATCAATCTCTCATCTCCTCCGTGAGCTCGCACTTCCTCACATTACTCCATCCGTCTGCAGACCCCGAGCCCTGGCGCTCTGCACAGTAGATAGAGGCGTCAGTGTACTATAGGACGGTGTCACAGTAGCCGGTGTTCATGCCGCGTTTAAACACTTCCCTTTATAACCCCCTTTTTTCGTTTTGCATAAAATTACACCCAAGACTCCCGTCTGTGTTGGCACTGAGCGCGTTCTGTTCAGCTATTAGGCCAATAAAACCCCAATAACCCTCCCACATCCGTCCCAGGGGCCGACGTTAGTGACTCCAACCCCAGGTATCAAATGCCCCGTCCCACGCCGGCTCGGCCATGGCCAACACAGGTGTCCATTCTCCTGGCCGTACCCCGCTGATGGATCTACGCTTCCTCAATACCACCGACATGAAGTCATTTTTTTGGTTCTGCCATCGGGGGACGCCGAAAATGAGAAAAACTTGTAGGAACGTTTTAATTTATGTCGAGAGATTTGTTTTCCAACTTCCAAAGAAACTTTTTTCCCCCCTTCTCGTCAATGAGTGATTCACAAGCTTGTTTTTCGATATGTCTTAAGTCTTATTTTCATAACCCTGGTAAAATCAAAGAGAAATGTGTTGAAATGTCCATTAAGATATAATTTACACGGCCTGATCCAAGGCCGCATTCATTCACATACGTGTGAGGACCTGGAATGTGCTCCAAACCTCCGGAGCCCGGGATGTAATAGAGAGAAAAAAGTCCTCAATTCATTATCTATGGACAGTGAAATAAGTATTGAACATGTCACCAGTAAATCTATTCGTAAAGGTGCTATTGGCATGAATTTCTCACCAGATGTCAGTAACAACCCATCCAATCCACACAGGCAAAGAAATCATCATACATGTCCTCAAATTATGTGTAATAATGAGAAATGACACAAGGAAAAAGTATTGAATACGTTACTGAGAATGAATGAATATTTTGTGCAAAACCCTTTGTTGGTGCGAAAGCTCCAGACTCCTCCTGTATGGAGACATGCGGTGCGCCTGCTGTCAAGCCGCCATGAATGGTACTGCACTCAACTCCCTACAGTGTCATGTCTGGAGCAAGGTAAGGATCATGCTGCTGGAATTCCCCAAATACACCCAACACAGACCGAACTCTAATCAGAGAGTGCAGGGTAGAAGAGACCCATCATAGGGCAGACCCCACTTCTGGTTAAAGGGAGGAGTTAGGTGAGGCAGAGGTAGGCAAAGGAGAAGTTCCAGAGAGGGCGTCAGGCTGTGAGGCACACTGGTCGCATCTGTTGCCAGCTCAGAGCAGTTGGGCAGATGAACGTTGCTACATGCAAGGGCCAGGCTCTAGTTGTTCAGGTCTTGAGTCCTGGAGACTGTTAGATTTCAAGTCTAGTAGTCACTTTCGTGGACCAGTCCAGGACACATTGGCTATGAAAGAGCCAGAGGACCTAAAGAGAGGCCACTCGCATAGCTCGTATCACCTGTCCGGCTGGAGGGGCGCCACAGATTAGGGAAGACTAGAGGATGCCGCAGAGGGGAAACTAGTAACCTGGAGTTAGATGACAGCTAGTAGGCACATACACCTTATTCCAGCAGGATGGTCCTGACGCGCCCCGTGGGGGCTGTGGAATACTTAGAACCAAGCCCGATGTCATTGTCGGGGGATGGGATGTCAAGGTGGCTGGACCCGGCCCGTGGTCCCTGAGTGGTCAATAAAAAGGGGATAAATATTGTGGAAAAAGGAAAAATGGGTTTAAGGATTGGTTTGTCGTGACGTCCCCCGTGGTGTTCGGCCGTGGATGGCCGACACTGCGGTCCGGGACTTCTGGGGATGATGGGATGGCAGCTGTGATGGTTTTGCTCCCCACGGGTGGAGTGGGTCCCCAGGGCTTCCGGTAAAGAGGGGTTGGTGATGGAGGGCTAGCGGGGCTGATCTGGCTGCAGGGAAGGATCAGAGCGGCTCACATGCAGGGCACTGCGGCCTGCGCGGGTTATCAGTCTACCGCTCCTCAGGCAGGAAATGAACAGTCTCTCACACAGATCTGAGTTACAAACCAGGTTTGCTTAGCTTTTCTCTGCTGGCTCCACAGGGTACAGTTCTACCAGGATAGCTTGTCCAGGACACCCTCTTTATGTTCCTTTCTTCTCGGGTTGTTCTCTTCCTCAGCGCTGCCTGCTCGCTAACTCCTGCTCGCGCTTCCACGCACAGTGCCCCAATCCAGCAGCCATGGGTCCTGTTAGGTGACCGGTCCCAAGTCCCCTGACTCTAGTACAGTTGCCTTTTCAGCAGATGTGCCAGGAGTTGGCCACAGCTCCTCTAAATCTCATGGCCTCCGGTTCCATGGTTGGAGCGTAGTCTCCTCACCACCTTCAGGGCTGGTCCCTGGTCTGCAACCTGCCCCTCCGCTTCACTTCAGATTCAGGCGCACAGGTGGATTGCTCACTTTCTGCGCCCCTAGGGCTTCCTCTGCCTCACCGCAGTCTGCTGTCCTGGGACCCGAGCCGCATCTCCGCTCAAGTCCTCCGAGTCCTTTTCATCTCATTACTTCCACATTCTGCTTCTCTCCTCGACTGACTCTTCTCTCGACTGACCTCCTACTTCCTGTTGTCTCTCCTCTTTGTCTCCTCTTCTACTTCCTGACTGCTCTTCCTAATTTCCCACCCTCCACCTTTCTCCTCGTCACCCCACTGACTACCAGGGCCCTCCCTTTATCGGGACCGCCTGCGTTCCCTGGGACCAGGTGTGTTGGGTGCTTTAGTGGGTGTCCGGACTTACCATACTGTTTACTGAGAACAGGAATACTACACGCGTGGATTGGGTGCAGTACCCTTCTGTGGCGACCAGACTGCAGGGGTGCCACAGTCCCATCTCTCTGATCTGACCTGGTTCATCACAGAAGTCCCTGCTTTGCTTATCAAGAACTTGTGAATGTGCCTCCTTGTCTCCTTCTGCTGGGCATCGCCACCATGATAGAGACCGCCTGCCCCAGCCAGCCGAGTACCCCGACCCTTGTGACCGTAACACACACTAGTCCCTTCATTGCTCAGGTGGATTTTGGCCCATTCTTCCACACAAACACTCTTCACCTCCTGCAGGTCCTGTGGATCCTTCTATGATCTCTGAGCTTTTGTTCCTTCCAGACATTTTCTATTGGATTCAGTTCCGGTGATCGGCTCCGGCCATTCTAGAAGACTTATTTTCTTTCTCTTGGCTGTGTGTTTGGGATCATTGTCTTGTGAAATGTCCGCCCTCGTTTCATCTTCATCATCCTGGTAGATGGCAGCAGATTTATATCTATAATGTCTCAGTACATTTTCCATTCATCCTTCCTTGAATGATATGAAGTTTTTCAGTGCTGAAAAACAGCCGCCCACCATGTTCCCACCTTCAATCTTCACTGTTGTTGGTATTTTTGGGGTGATTTGCCTTTTGGCCTCCAAACATGCTTGTGTCTTATGGCATCCAAAAAGTAAAATTAGCTCTCATCTGGCCAGAATATATTCTACAGTACCGGTACTTCACAGACTTGTCTAAATGTTGTTAAGCAAACTAAACGCTCTTGAATCTGCTTTTTATTCAGCAATGGATTGTGCTATTTGGCTTCTCCTTACCATTGCAGAGCTTTCACATGTATTTGTGGATTGCACGGTGACCTATGATCACAGACAATGATTTCTAGAAGTATTTCTGAGCCTATGCAATGATTTGCCTAACTTTGTGCTGGTAGATCATTAGTGCTCTATATTGACCCTCGGGCCTGGTCGTTTGTGCTCATGAATTGCTACAAAATAAATCTCTGAACCTTTTGATGCTATTATGTGCTGCAGATGGTGGACATGCAAAGTCTTTGCAATCTTACATTGGGGAAAATTATCTGAAATGATTCCGCAGTGGATCTCCGACTGTCTTTTCTTCGGAGAGACTTTGCCTCTCTAACAATACTCACATTCATCATTTTTTGCTTAATTTACACAACTCTTCTTTGTTTTTGTGATATTTGCTGACTTTCTTTGTTAAAATCTTCAAAATAGTGCATGCGTTTCATGAATTTGGTGCAAAAATGAAAATGCTCTTTATTTTTTTTGCCTTAAAGGGAACCAACCAGTGGGATTTAGGGCTATAAATTGAAACCAGTGCCTTACAGGTACAGGGACGCTGAATGCAATTATAGCTTTACTTGAATGATTCCATGTTTGATTGCAGAGAAAAGTGTCATAAAACTCCTGGAAAATAGAGCAGCAAATGATTGATGTGTGCAGCACTGCCTAACTATTTGGGGTTGTTAGTTTTTTCTCTTCTGTGGGCATGTCTTACGGTTGAAAGCCAACCCCCCATCCCTCCATACTTTCAATTTTGTCAGGCACCCTGTGGATGGAATATAGTGACAGTGCGCAGAAGCCAGAAACTGAAAAAACAAACAAACAACCCTAAATAGTGATGCTGTTAGGTCCCCTCACACTGCTCCCCAGGTCACCTTCCCTGGCTCTGCATCCTCTGCTGCTCTGCCTGTTGGGTATCCAGCGTCCAGGCGTGCTGTGTCTCGGAGCCATCGTCAGGTCCCCTTCCTGTCTGCCGGTCACCGGGTTCACACACCAGCACACTACAATTAACAGTGTAATGAGCGGCGCACTGGGCATGGCCACGCTCCTCCCCTGTGAATCTAGGGGCCAACATGACTCAGCAGGACACTCCCCTTGGCCAATCAATAGCTGTCCGTCCTCCGGTATATAAGGACACCTCCCCTGATGGGAGGTGCCTGATTATTGTGTTAGTAAGCGTCTGCTTCTCTGACTGTTAGTCAGGCCCTCCTTGTGCTCTCCTCCAGTTTTCCTACCCGGTCTCTGGTGCCTCCTTCCTTTCTTAGCCTTACCGTAGTATAGGCTAACCCTACGAGCCGCCCCGCTGGTACTAGCAGCTGTGGTATTTAGACCCCTGGGCTTGCCCCTGACAATCCCTGTATAGGGGTTGGATGAACTCGGACCAGCTCACCCAGGGGAGTTCAGTGCCATGGCACTCTAGGACGCCTTCCCCAGCAGGAAGCGTGACAGCAGTGCTGCACACATCAATCATCTGCTGCCCTGTTTCCCAGGAGTTTAATGACACTTTTCTCTGCAATCAAACATGGAATCATTCAAGTAAAGGTATGATTCCATTCAGAATCCCAGAGCCTATAAGGCACTGGCTTCACTTTATAGCCCTAAATCCTGCTGGTTGGTTCCCTTTAAACTGTTTTTGTCATCTTTTCAGTGCCAAAATTCGTAAAATCGTTAAAAGTTTTACATTTGTCTAAAATAATTAACCAAATTATAAACTTTTGAATTCTTTCTCCAGGAATGGAGCGAACTGAAAAGTGTCCAAAAAGAGTGATATTTGGTAAAAGTCGTATTTTATACATTTTTTTTTGCATATGAGAAAAGGTGCCAATTTCACCAGTGCGCTGGATGCAGTTTCCATCCATTTTTACCATTGTTTTTCGTTCTCCTACCTATCTAAAAGTAAAAGACAGAAAGACGGACAAAACTCATGTGTCATGTGGGAAATATCTTACCTGTGTCCTATACTTTAAAAACAGATATTTGCTTTTTTTCTTTCAAACATTTGGTCAAAAAAACAACAAAACACGGACATGTGAACATCTTCATAGAGTATAAAGGTGCTAACTGTGAGAAACATGGACAGAATACGTACATGGGAATCAGATGTCTGAATGAGGCTTTGATTCAGCATGAAGAACCACGGGGAGAGACAACAAACAGGGGAGAGACAGATGAGGGAGAAAAACACAGTGCACAAGGAGGGACAGGCCCAGACAGGGGAGACAGAATGCACAGGAGGCAGAAAGGCACAGATAAGGAGGAGACAGGCACAGAGTGACAGCGCACTGGTGGGGAGAGACAGCACATGGGGCAGAGACACAGCGCACGGGGGGAGACAGCGCACCGGGATGGGAGACACAGTGCATGGGGGGAAAGACAGCACACAGTGGGAGAGACAGCGCACAGAAAGGGAGAGATAGCGCACATGGGGAAGACAGGCATATAAAGAAGAGATAGTGCATGGGGGGAGAGACAGTGCATGGGGGGAGAGACAGTGCATGGGGGGAGAGACAGCACAAAGAAAGGGAGAGACAGCACACAGGTAGAGACAGCGCACAGGGGGGAGACAGCGCACCGAGATGGGAGACACAGTGCATGGGGGGAAAGACAGCACACCGAGATGGGAGACACAGTGCATGGGGGGAGAGACAGCGTACAGAAAGGGAGAGATAGTGCACACAGGGGAGGCACAGCGCATGGGGGGAGAGACAGCACACAGGGGAGAGACAGCGCACAGAGGGAGACAGCACACGAAGGGAGACAGGCACAGAGATCGGAGACACCACACACAGTGGGGAGAAAGACACAGACAGTGGGGAGACAGGAACTGGGGGAAGAACAGCACACAGGGTGGGAGAGACACAGCACATGGGGGAGACACAGTGCACGGGGGGGAGAGACAGTGCATTGGGGGAGAGACAGCACACAAGAGGGAGACAGTGCATGTGGGTAGACAAACACAGAGCGGAGACACAACACATAGGGGGGAGAAAGGCACAGATAGGGGAGAGACAGTGCACTAGGGGGAGAGACAGTGCACTGGGGGAGAGACACAGTGTACGGGGGAGATGGGGCATAAGAGGGATTATATATATGGGAATTATATTTATATGTATATATATAATACGGTTTGCAGACTTTATATTATATATGCAGCCAGTGTGTGTTAAAGGGGCGCACTGAGACTCTTTCACCCGGGGCCCACAAAAACTTGGAGCCGGCCCTGGACCAAACCCAGCAATATATCAGACCAATGACGTCCATCTGAGTGCAGCCTAATAGAACTAAAGGTGTCATTCTCCATTGTCTGCTCCACACCAATATCCCGTTTTTACCCCCAAATTATTTGTGTTCAAGCTTAAAATATGCCCATTTCCCTGCAGGCCGTACCTTAGCCTGTTTTTCTAAGCTCTTTATTTCGTAAGAAAAGCAAAATGACAGCGATCAGCGCGGTGCAGGGTTTGTGGACGTAAAGTAATATGGAAGGCTCCTGGATATTAATAGCCATTTCTGGTCGACGTGTCTCGGTAAAACGCCGTCAGACTCACAAGATGTAATTGGAAGCAGATTTGATTCCTCCAGCCGATCACGCTCATAAAATACATGAATAGTGGTGGTTTTATTAAGTAGCTGCCTTCACATGGACGGTCACGTTCCCTTTCTTAGGTGCCTGCCAGGACAAGCATGTTCTGCCAGTGATGGAAAGAGAGACGAAGCAAACAAATTTCTAAACTTTGGCTGCTTTAGTGATGCTGAGTGTGAAGAAATCAAGACGATTTGTTAGCGTTCGCCACCTGTAAATTGGGCTGGTCCCATTTTATGAAATGGTTGTATCATCACAGACAGGCGCTTTCAGATAAGCGCGGATAGATGTGCATGGAGGTAGTGCATAATAGAGCTCTGCACACAAACACTGCCATCTGCTGGTCAAAGATAGAGCGGAAGCAGGAAGAATTGCATTAGAAGGAACTCAAGAGTGAAGTGCTTGTTCCCTCAGGGAAGAGATTGGTGGGGATAACAGATCAGCTGATAGCTGTGTCCAAGCTATAAATTATATGTCAGGGCAGATGTGTGAAGGCAGCTGAGCTGGCTTATAGCCACAATTACCAGTATGGCTACACCAGTGAAGTGAAGCCTCAGCTTGAGTGAGGAGCGATTCAACTAAGGCTGTGGTCACAGTACCATTTTTCACATGCGTTTTTGGAGACCTGCGTTTTCAAAAACGCATGTAAAAAACGCACCCATAGGCCCCCATGTTAAAAAACGCATGCCCTAATAGCCAAAAAGCATGTGTGACTGTCCCATGCGTTTTTGGAGCATATCCAAAAACGCATGCGTTTTTGTAGAAAACGCATGTGTTTTTGTAGAAAACGCATGCGTTTTTATAACATGGGTTCCTATGGAAAACGCATGCAAAAACGCATGTACAGTTAGTACCTTTTAGTGCCATTCAAAAACGCATGCGTTTCCCATAGGAGCCCATGTTAAAAAAACGCATGCGTTTCCGGAAACGCATGCGTTTTTTTAACATGGGCTTCTATGGGAAACGCATGCGTTTTTGAATGGCACTAAAAGGTACTAACTGTACATGCGTTTTTGCATGCGTTTTCCATAGGAACCCATGTTATAAAAACGCATGCGTTTTCTACAAAAACGCATGCGTTTTTCAAAACGCTCAAAAAAATACTACAAGCACTATTTTTAGGTGCAGATTCAAAAACGCACCCAAAAACGCAGGGAGCCATCACACACCTTACAAAACTCATGCTGACATGAAAAAAAGCATGAGTTTTGTTAAATCACTTAAAAAAACGCATGGCAACTGTGACCACAGCCTAAGAGAGAGACAAGTGGCCTGTACAAGAACTGAGAGACCAGAGATGAATGGCCAGAACCAGAACCAAGGGACCAGAGATGAGTGGCCAGAACTAAAACCAAGAGACCAGAGATGAGTGGCCAGAACCAAGGGTCCAGAGATGAGTGTCCAGAACTAAAACTGAGAGACAAGAGATGAGTGACCAGAAACAGAACCAAGGGGCCAGAGATGAGTGGCCAGAACTAAAACCGAGAGACCAGAGATGAATGGCCAGAACTAAAACCGAGAGACCAGAGATGAGTGGCCAGAACTAAAACAGAGAGACCAGAGATGAGTGGCCAGAACCAAGGGACCAGAGATGAGTGGCCAGAATTAGAACCAAGGGTCCAGAGATGAGTGGCCAGAACTAAAACCGAGAGACCAGAGATGAGTGGCCAGAACTAAAACCGAGAGACCAGAGATGAGTGGCCAGAGTCAAGGGACCAGAGATGAGTGGCCAGAATTAGAACCAAGGGTCCAGAGATGAGTAGCCAGAACTAAAACCGAGAGACCAGAGATGAGTGGCCAGAACCAAGGGACCAGAGATGAGTGGCCAGAACTAAAACCGAGAGACCAGAGATGAGTGGCCAGAACCAAAGGACCAGAGATGAGTGGCCAGAATTAGAACCAAGGGACCAGAGATGAGTGGCCAGAACCAAGGGACCAGAGATGAGTGGCCAGAACCAAGGGACCAGAGATGAGTGGCCAGAATTAGAACCAAGGGTCCAGAGATGAGTGGCCAGAATTAGAACCAAGGGTTCAGAGATGAGTGGCCAGAACTAAAACTGAGAGATCAGAGATGAGTGGCCAGAACCAAGGGTCCAGAGATAAGTAGCCAGAACTAAAACCGAGAGACCAGAGATGAGTGGCCAGAACTAAAACTGAGAGACCAGAGATGAGTGGCCAGAACCAAGGGA
Organism: Allobates femoralis; assembly: GCA_033576535.1. Classification (NCBI taxonomy): domain Eukaryota; kingdom Metazoa; phylum Chordata; class Amphibia; order Anura; family Aromobatidae; genus Allobates; species Allobates femoralis. Next base: position 88,230,225 of record JARQOC010000007.1, read on the forward strand.
CCAGAGATGAGTGGCCAGAATTAGAACCAAAGGACCAGAGATGAGTGGCCAGAACCAAGGGACCAGAGATGAGTGGCCAGAATTACAACCAAGGGACCAGAGATGAGTGGCCAGAACCAAGGGACCAGAGATGAGTGGCCAGAACCAAGGGACCAGAGATGAGTGGCCAAAATAAGAACCAAGGGACCAGAGATGAGTGGCCAGAACTAAAACTGAGAGACCAGAGATGAGTGGCCAGAACTAAAACTGAGAGACCAGAGATGAGTGGCCAGAACCAAGGGACCAGAGATGAGTGGCCAGAATTAGAACCAAGGGACCAGAGATGAGTGGCCAGAACCAAGGGACCAGAGATGAGTGGCCAGAACCAAGGGACCAGAGATGAGTGGCCAAAATAAGAACCAAGGGACCAGAGATGAGTGGCCAGAACTAAAACTGAGAGACCAGAGATGAGTGGCCAGAACTAAAACTGAGAGACCAGAGATGAGTGGCCAGAACCAAGGGACCAGAGATGAGTGGCCAGAATTAGAACCATGGCTCCAGAGATGAGTGGCCAGAACTAAAACTGAGAGACCAGAGATGAGTGGCCAGAACCAAGGGTCCAGAGATGAGTGGCCAGAACTAAAAGCGAGAGACTAGAGATGAGTGGCCAGAACCAAGGGTCCAGAGATGAGTAGCCAGAACTAAAACCGAGGGACCAGAAATGAGTGGCCAGAACCAAGGGTCCAGAAATGAGTAGCCAGAATTAGAACCAAGGGTTCAGAGATGAGTGGCCAGAACTAAAACCGAGAGACCAGAGATGAGTGGCCATAACCAGAATACATAGACCAGAGATGAGTGGCCAGAATCAGAACCAAGAGACCAGAAACGAGTGCCAGAACCAAGAGGTCAGATATGAGTGGCTAGAACCAAAACTGAGAGACCAGAGAGCAGAGCCGGAGCTGTGAGAGGTGACCAGACAGAAGATTGGTATTCATGTGAGCTGTGACCTGAGGCAAAGAACTACAGTACAGATGGGACTGGGTTCATACTTCAGAGGACGAAGGTGCCCAGCGTATCGCATCCTCAAAAGAAATTCCTTGATAAGGGACTTGCAGCCTGATGTTGTAGTACCACTGACTCCCGTTAGGGCGTGTGTGATGATTATTATTGCCAACAGAGTGATGACAGTGACAGACACAAGATTGACTGTGACGCACTTTAGATTAAGGTATTAGGACCAAGACACCACTATATATAAAATTATTATTATCTTCAGTAATAGAACAAAAGTGTGTGGTTGAAATTGCTTTAATATCCTGTTTAGTCAGAATCAATGTATTCATATTGTAAAATAGTTTTCTGTATCTCCAGTATTGTCTTACATTGTGCCCTAGGCACCGTATCCGTTGGTGTGAATTGAATAAATAATTGCTAATTCAAGTATCCACTGTGTCTACGTCCTCGGCATCGTTGCATTCGCGTACCTGTTTACACTTGGATGCAACACTTTTAAGGCATGAAGGGTGGATCAGTCGTCAACTGAGACCTCAGGGGACGGCCTCACCCTTGGAGGTATTCTTCATAACATACCAAAGTTTACAGGTGACAATTTATTTATGTGGGACTGGGTTTAATGTCTAAAGGGTATGTTATTAAGGCAACCTACGGCACCTTCCTTACAGGCAGAGATAGCCTTGCTGACCTGGGACAAAGCAGCCTGACAGATGGTCAAGAGACAGACAAGAGACTGTGATAATATATATAAGATCTTAGAGGTTATGCACAACTGACTTAGGTAATGTCAGTATCCTTCTTCTGTAGGGCTCAAAGAGAGGGAGAGACAGTCACCCAAAACGTGAAAGCTCTTCAGGAAGTAACGGCTTATATCAACAAGAAAACCAAAGGCGAATGTGAAGGCGTAGCCGCCATGGATGAAGTGTTAAGGGATCAGCTGGTTGCAGACCTAAGAGACACCTATCTAAGGCAGGTCCTGAAGGAATGTCTGTGCTACAATCCCAACATGAGCTTCCTCGAGGTTGGAGCCAAAGCCAAGAAGATGCTTCGACCATTGAATAGTTCAAATCAAAGAATAAAGCCTCAGGAGCCACGAATGCCGAATCAGTCTGGTCCCACGCATTACGTCAGAAGACACGAGAGATCAGAGGGGAGCTTTTCAGGAAAAGAAAAACTCCAGCGAGTGCTGGTAGCCTGCACCCTGACGACAGTGCAACAGGGACATGTGTAGGTGAGATGCCTTCATTTCAGTGGAATAAGTCTATAGCTGACTCCCAGGATGGAAATGCCATGAGTCTACGTGACGTAAGAGAGTCTGGCAAGGTTGGGTGCTGTCAATTTAACTCCAGAGGATGGGGCTCTTTGGACATTGTTGGTGTCCATTCAACTCAAGAAAAGAAGGTACAAGACCAAGAGACAGCTGTGACATGCTAGAACAGATGGAAGCAATCTACTTGAGTTTTTCCCCAGGCAAGTGGGACAGGTGGAAGACCTATTGGGGCAATATCAGGAAATAATCATGATTTTGGGTGAATAGATGCCATCCAACATGAGATCCATCCTGGAAATACAGCCCCAATACAGCAGAGATATAATGAGATTCTGCCCTAAATGTATCAAGAAGTGATGGATCTGATGGCACACATTCTACAAAATGAAATCATACGAGAAAGCCAGAGCCCCCGGGCTGCGCTCATTGTGTTGGCCTGAAAGAAGGACGGGACTCTGAGATTCTATGGGGATTATCGACGGTTGAACACATCCATGATCCAACATTGGTACACTTTGCTGAGGATAGAAGAACCTCTATTGGCATTAGGAAAAGCTAGATACTTCTCCCTCGATTTTACCAATGGCTACTGGCAGATCCCCATGGCCAAAAAGGACAGGCTAAAGATGACTTCCATCCAACCTATGGGACTATTCAAGTTAAATTGGTTGCAATTTGGGCTAACACACGGGGACGTTCAAGTGTTTGATGGAGAGGTGTCTCAGAGACTTGAATTTTGAGGCAACCACATTTGAAGAACATCTCAGTAGACTTGGACTAGTGCTATATTGGCTTCAGAAAATGGTTGGAAAATAAAATTTTGAAAGTGCCACCTGTTTCAGAAGTAAATTGAGAAGTTAAGGCATAGAGTCTCCAGTGAAAGTGTGTGCCCATCAAAGGAGAAAGTAGCCTCCATGCAAAGAGGCCTGCACCCATGACGTTGAGAAAATTAAGAGTCTTCTTGGGATTGTCTGGGTACTACAAAAGATTTATTAATGACTTTGCAAAGACTGCAGCACCATTGAATGAGCTACTGAGGGGGATGACAGGAGGCTTCTAGGGTTGGCCGATCCAGTGGCGGCCAAGGCAGGAAGATGTCTTCCAGGCACTAAAGCCTGTATTGATGAATCACGGCCTACTCAAACTTCTTTCAACCATTCGCGTTATACACAGATGGGAGTCTCTACGGTCTAGGCAGGGCAACAATTTTTGATCGCCTACTCCAGTTGATCCCTACGGGACATGGAGAGACATTCCAAAAATTCCATCTTGTTCAAAGTGAAATTGTTGGCCCTTATATGGATCATGAGAAGTTTGCGGGAGCGTTCTCAAAATTACTTTGGAGAGGGAGAAGACCAAGAATAAAATTGCCCACCCTGATGATCACAAGGGACCGAGGGGGTTTGGGCCTTCCCCAGATGTCAGGTGCTACAACCTGGCATGCATAGCCAGACATATTTTTGACTGGTTTAAAAGGACTAATAGGTACCCGGATTACAAGGTAGAGTCAGATTTGTGCAGACCCTGGGATCCGGTGGTGCTGCTTCATTCCTCTAACACAAGCATAGCCCCAGAAACGAAAAACTCCATAATTTTCAAAGATACGATGGGAGTGTGGAAGGCCATCAAAAAAAAAGATGAAATTATCCTGGAAAATATAAAAATATCTTAACCCATGGAAGCACCTGGATTTTAATTTGGGGAGTGATAGTGCGCTTTTTAGATAGAGGGATCAAGGGCCTGAGAGACTTAATGCAGGTACAAGAAGGTAGATGGATGACTGGGGTGGAGATACCAGAGAGGTGGCAACCACCAACTATCCACATGCTCCAATATGATCAACTAAAATTCCACTTAATGCAAACACTGATTGACGTCCAATAAGAATGTCTAAAAAACAAGTGGGATGAACGCTAGATAGAGATATAGGCTCTATGAGTATTTCCACAATATACGACACCCTGAGAGATCAACTTTTCCCGAATGGACAAGGCAAACTATTTGGGAAATGGGAAACTGAGCTACAGGTAGAGGACATACAAAGGGTAATTCAATGGGTGGAGCAAAATGAGGAAAAATATTCTAAATGAAAAATAGAGGGATTCCTATTTTAGATTGATTCATAGAGCTATGATAGGGTTTAACGTTCCTAGATCAGACAGGAATCAAGATAGAACTCAAGCACGCCCAAAGTGTGAGATAGAGAAAACCGATATGTTCCACGGCATTTGGGATTGCGCAGTGGTAAGAAGATTTTGGGTGAAAATACAAGAAATGACACGGTCGACATGCAACTATAACCTGGAGCTGGAACCCAAAAGGTGGGTCTTTCATTCCCTAAGTGACCTACCCATGGGAAAAGACCAAGTCAAGTTGGTAGATATGATTGCGATGGCATCTAAGAGGCTGTCATTGCGCCACCGGTCAGATAAATCAACCCCGAGCAAAGACAAACAGGTAACAGAGTTAAAGGGGGCAATGGTCTCAGAAATGATCGAGGCGGAGAATGATAGGGACAGGAAAGCAGCAACATTTTTTGCAAAATGGAGACAATTCATCATACTGGTGGTGATGAGGTGACAGCTTCAGTGGTCAAGACAGGATGAGAGCTCCGGTAGTGAGGTGACAGCTTTTGTGGTGGTAATGAGGTGACAGCTCTGGTGGTGATGAGGTAATAGCTTCAGTGGTGGGGATGGGGTGACAGTTCCAGTGGTGATGAGGTGACAGCTTCAGTGAGTTGGCCACTCCAGTGGTGATGAGTTGGCCATTCCAGTGGTGGTGAGTTGGCCACTCCAGTGGTGATGAGTTGGCCATTCCAGTGGTGGTGAGTTGGCCACTCCAGTGGTGATGAGTTGGCCACTCCAGTGGTGGTGAGTTGGCCACTCCAGTGGTGGTGAGTTGGCCACTCCAGTGGTGGTGAGTTGGCCACTCCAGTGGTGGTGAGTTGGCCACTCCAGTGGTGGTGAGGCGGCAGCTCCAGTGGTGGTGAGGCGGCAGCTCCAGTGGTGGTGAGGCGGCAGCTCCGGTGGTTGGAGCATCAGCTCCAGTGGTGGTGAGGCGGCAGCTCCGGTGGTTGGAGCATCAGCTCCAGTGGTGGTGAGGCGGCAGCTCCGGTGGTTGGAGCATCAGCTCCAGTGGTGGTGCGGTATCAGTGGAATCATTGCAGGCTGTAAGATTTCTTGGGTTTTCAGGTTCCGTCTGAAAATTGCGATTGTGTTGGAATCAGATGTGTTGGGTGCAGAAATCCAGAGGATGGAGTACTGGGGAGAAGTCTTGGAGCTGATTTGGTGAGGAATGTACAAGTGTGGAGGAAAGAAGGAGGTCTTGGGAGGACCGGAGATTACGTGTGAGAAGATATTGGGAGATTTGTTTGGAGATATAGGGAGGGGACAGGTTGTGGATGACTTTGTAGATCAATATTAGTGGCTTGAATTGGTTGCGTTGGGGAATTGGAAGTCAATGAAGAGATTTGTAGAGGGGAGAAGTGGATGAATAGTGATTTGAGAGGTGGATTAGTCGGGCAGCAGAGGTGAGGACGGACTGAAGAGGTGATATATATTTGTCCAATCTTCTGGAGCAGCTTGGCATACTCTTTGTAGCCACTCTCTCTGCATATCCAATGTGTACCTCCTCCACTATCTCAGGATTCACTAATATGGAAAACTAGTTTTGGAACCTGAACAACCACTATCTGGCCAGATATTTTCATGTAAAGTGGTTTGGATGTAACCAGTTATGCTCAGTAGACATTTTCTTGACTCCCTGGTGTCCATGACGTCCCATGTTGATTCACAGCAGCCAATCACAGTTTGCCTTTTCTGCCTATAATATACGACCATTATGAAGGTCTGATTGGTTGTTATTAGACATAGTTCCATACCTCCACATCCCCACATACACCTGTTTTCACTTAATTTACACAGAATATAGACCACTTCATCATTATGTCTGTTCCTCCATCTCTTCAGGAGCTCCAGACTTCCTCAAGACTAAGCAGAATTCTCCGGCACAGATGTAAGGTATGAGGGCACATGCAGACCAGCTTGCAAAATATATCCGGCATGGCAGTTGGTGACTGTGTTTTGCAATCTCACCAGTTTCCGGAAACCACTGTGTGGTGGTTGACAACATGGCATCCAGTCCAGCTGTACAGAGATATATCAACGCTGGGTGTTGGAGCCACGTAGGTTGACTGGCAGCTCCGGCCACCAATGAAACACTAATACTGTATATCAATACCCCTAGTAAACCAGTTTCCAGTTCACATTTTGGTGTGACCTTAAGTTGAGACCCTTTTGACACCAGAAAACATTCCCCGGAGGGAGATGCAGCAGTCAATTCATCAACATTGAAGGTAAAGTCCATGTATTTGGTCTTGTCATCCAGTTCTTCACCGTGAGCCATTAATGGTTTACCAAAATTGTGCCCTTTTCACACATTAATTTGTTGCTTGTGAGCCTTAAACTCATTGGAAATCCTACAGAAGTGAAGAACGTAAAGGGTTTTTTTTAGGACAAGAGGGACAAGGTCCCTTCCGGAGGGTCTATCATATCTTGTCCATGTGAAAGGAAATATTTGGAGAAGTAACAGTCTCTCCTGGGATGATTCCATGAAAAAGAGGAAAGTAGCCGATCAACTTAGTTACCTATAACGGGACATGTGCAACCGGACTGATGGCAGACGTAAGAGCACCATAGATATAGAGTCTCAAAGGCTGGAGTTCAACCCAATGTGGAGGACTTGTGCTCCTCTTTGCTCAACTTTGTAGGATCTAGGTTGACTTTCACGCAGTTTTTGTAGAACATTGTGGATTGGAAAAAACACCCTTAAATTCAGCACAGTAAATCAAAGACAATGCTGGATCATTATCAACACGAGGCTCTGCAGGGGTGGGGTTTATATCACCTTCCCAAGAGGAGAAAGTTGCCCATTTACTTGTGAATAGTTTTGTTGAATCAATAGGTATAAATCTACAACTCGAAGCACAGTTTTTACTAAAGTACAGCAACAGGTTTAAGTTGACCCCCTTTATGCTCCACAAGGTGAGGATTAATGTAGTGATATATGGTCGGTAAATCCAAGTGGAGAAGGAGAAGCCATTTGTCTGGAATATCCGGAGCTTCTGTTCAGGATGATAGTTTGTTTTAAACCTGCAAGATAATCTTGTTCTCTTGGAAGATAACCCACATATTTATCTTATCTGATGGGGTATTCATTTTGCAACCTTGTAAATCATTTTGTCAGTCTCTCCAAATGTAAGAGGAGTCCATCTGTCATGTTTTTACTAATAGTGAAAAGAATAAAAAGGTTTGGTACCGTGTTAGCCAGTTCAAAAAAAAGTGATTGCTGTCAGTGGGAGAAACAGGATAATAATCTTGTAGTTGTGATACCTTCTCATGGCTAAAAAAATAAATGATGTTATAAAGTGAGCTCTCGAGACTGCTAAGGCCGGTTTCACACCATGGTACAATCAGGTCCGAGGCTGTCCAGGGTGAACCTGACAGCCCCGGACCTTATTTTGCCATAATACAGCCCTATGGGGCCGGATGGAGCCGGATGGCAGCTATCTGCCATCCGGTTTCCATCTGTCCAGGAGGATCCGGTTGTATTTGGGTTTTTCTCCCGGACACGCTTGCAACGTTTTTGTGTCCGGGAAGAAAAATCTGCCCAAATTGAATTCTCCCGGATCCGGGGCGATCCGGCGCTCCGTAACATGGGAGTCTATGGCGCCGGATTGCCAATATCCGGGAGGATCTGGGAACCGGACACAAGTGGCTGAACCCTGCTGTGATTTCAGGACCGAGGCTAGCTCCTCACTAGCCGTGATCTTGAAATGGCAGCAGCTGCGGCTGCTATTATCGGCATCCAGCTGCAAACCAGACCGGAGGGCATATTTTTGCAAATTGGGTCCGGGGCTGTCAGGTTCACCTCGGACAGCCCCGAACCTGATTGTACTGTGGTGTGAAGCCAGCCTTACTTCTCTTCATCATGTGAAAGACAAGAAACAGAAAGCGCTCCCCCAGGAATTACCTGATGGTCTAGGGAATATTTATTTTGGGGAGGAGAGCCTCTCACCTTGAGAGGTTGTGCACCCTTACACAACCTCAGTGACCGCTTATGCAGCTGGAGGAATGGGTCGCTGCGTCCCTGGCTCTCCCCTGACGTCTCCGTCAGCTGCGGCGTCTGTACTCGGTCACGTGATCTTCTCCAGTCACGAGGGCTGTAGTGACGTCACCACATGTCCTATTGTTTCTCAACTGTGTGTGCGGCTCCCTGCAGCTCTGACCGCAATCCCGAAGGGAAAATCCACCTGATGAAGGCAGCAGATTGCTGCAGAAACGCGTCGTGGTGTCTTAATATAATAAAGTTTTGTTAAACCGTTATCCCCTCTTGTGTGCTTGTTGCCCCCCAGCGCTCTGTAGTGACCACGCTTTTATTCCTTCTACATCTCTTCATCAGGCATGGTATAAGAAAGTATCTGAAGAAACACAAATGCAGAGGTGTGTAAATAAACAAACACTAACACAAACACAGCTCCATGAAGTTATATCTATATTTCTTCAGATACTTTCTTATCCCATGCCTGATGAAGACACGTAAGCCGTCTCCAGAACTCGCCTTGTAACATCATTTTATTTTTGTAAGAACAATATTAAAATGAGTTATTTTTCTTTCTACTGTGTAACATGGTACAAAGATATATTTTACTTTTATTTTTATTAGCCATTAAAAGGTATCACAACTATAAGATTATTATTTTGTTCCTCTCACTGAGAGCCATCAATCTTTACTAATAAGTGAAGCATTTGCTCCTTCCGTCTCCAGCGATCATGATCCCTAAATGTAAGCGTTGCAAATAAAACCCTTTCTACATCTCTTTGGTCTGGGATTCGTTCTTGGTTTTCCATTACGGAACATAAACTAAACACAGAAGTGAATATTTAAAGTAAACCAGAAATAGAGTTTTCCATCCTGGAGAGATCACAGGGTTTCTTTGGTTCAATCCCATCTTTGGATGGAAGTCAGGTATAACCAAACCCACTTGTCCAAGGGGTGTGACTTACCTTGTCCTACTGCGCACATAGGAGGTGAGGCAGGGGCGGAACTACACTGGTGCAACCGGTGTAGCTGCACCAGGGCCCCGACCGGTTAGGGGGCCCCTTCAAGCCTGGAGGGGGCCCCCAGCCGACCCCCACAAGCCGCCGTCACCAGGCGGGAGAGCGCGGCTCTCCCAGCCGACCCCCACAAGCCGCCGTTACCAGTCGGGAGAGCGCGGCTCTCAGCGCGGCTCTCCCAGCCGACCCCCACAAGCCGCCGTCACCAGGCGGGAGAGCGCGGCTCTCCCAGCAGGACCAGGCGGGAGAGCGCGGCTCTCCCAGAAGCAGCGGTAAGAGAGCTCTCTCCCAGCACCCTTCCCCCCCGGTCCACACCTGCACCAGGGCCCCCGGGGGTTACGGTCCGCCCCTGAGGTGAGGGGAGGCTCCTGCTGCAGATAACCTTCTTACAGTCAGTAAATTGTCTTCAGCTGTCTCATTTTCTGATTTTTACATCATTGTGTAGTAATCAATGAATTGTAACTTTTTTTTTAAGAAGTCACAAAACTTGGCACAAATGCACTCTATCACCAATGTTCTGTCTCCAGCATCTGATCTGTTATTTCTTATTGTTTATTTTACAGCAGGGACGGGGAACCATTTTCTGCCAGGGGCCATTTGGAAATTTCTACAATCCTTCGGGGGCCGTACGAAATTATCAACTTGTTTAAGTTGTATGTATCCCTATTGGAAAAGTTTCCACACCGGACTCATTCACTGAACGCAGCAAAGTTCTGAGACTTTTAGACTGGAGCCGCACAGCATGGGACGATCGTCACACAGACTCAGTGTTTCCTATGGAAAAATAAAAGTCGCAAACAGCCCAAAAAAAATACAATAAAGTCCCAATGGGAAATATGTAGCAATTTAGGGGCCCTGGGTTGACACATGGACAGAGCCGCACACAGGAGGGCAGTAAGTTACTGGGAAAATTGCAGGATTGGAGCACAGATTTAAAACTTCCACAAGGAACATAAAGTATAGTACAAGACGGAAGGTGATGTGTGGCAGAAGATTCCCACCACGCATCTGTTGGCAACAGATCATTCAGGATATTCTCAAGTGTGTTGACAACAGAACAGAGCTTTAATTAGCATTAAACAGGTACAGATATGATAGGCTTTGTGGAATCAGGAATATACATATCTTAAGTGTCCCTGTGCAGCATCAGCAGGCTGCTTCTCCTCCCATGCACAGACACAGGAAACTGGGTACAGTTACTTGGTCTTTCCTGTGTGTGAGCCTCTGGGAGTGTTTTTTAATCTAACTTTATAGACAATGCACAAACATAGCAATGGAACACTTACTGTACATATACAGGAATGGAGTTGTTGCACTAAACATAATCTTATATGAGAACTGTCCAAGTCACCCTGGAAATTAAAGGAGAACTACAAAGAACTTTATATACAATGCACAGACCTAGCAATAGAACACTTAGGGTAGCTTTACACGTCGCAACATTGCATGCAATTTCACTTGGAAGTTACTGGTTGCAGTGAAATCATGGACACATTGTTACATTTGTACACAGCAACAAAATGGAACAATGTGTCCATGATTTCACTGCAAACAGTAAGTTGAAGTATTCATTGAAGACAATAATACCAAAGAATTTGTGATTGCAATCATTTTCAGGAAGAAACTGAGTATTATCTGACAGAATTGCAGGGGTGTCAATACTTTTGGCCACAACTGTACATATACAGGAATGGAGTTGTTGCACTAAACATATTCCAACACCCCCACTCAGCAACTACTTATCCTGGTAGTCCCATTGCGGTTCTGAAGTCCTCAAACTTGGCTCTTGGCAATGGTTTTGTCATACCATCAGCTAACATCTTGTCAGACTCGCAATAAACAAATTCTAGTACATCACGTTCCACTAAATCACGGAAGTGGTGATGTTTAATGTCGATGTGCTTAGTCCTTGCACTAATCTTCTCACTGCTGGCAAGTTTAATACATCCATGGTTGTCCTCATATGTGCTGGACATTCTGTCTCTCACTCAAAGTCCTTGAGAGCTTAGGAGACACCGTAGACAACTCTACTTGAAATAGAGACTGAAGTTTATTCAGGGAATGCAATAGAACAGAGTTAGAAGACAACCACAAAGCAATCAGACACGTGAGGGTGTCCAGACGATGGTGTGATCTGGCCTTGCTACCATGGTGTAGGCGCTTTTTATACATGAATAGCCAAAGAGAAGATACTGAAGAGAAAGGCGTTTTCATTGCAGAAACAAAGATTATAATGATTACATCATGACATTATTTACAAGAATTGCGGTAAAACACTTTATAATCCAATATGCCTCTATGTGGCTTACAATCGATTCAAGGATGTTGTTGTCATTGTTGACATCTGTGATCTGTACTCGCATAATTCCTCAAACACTGACAACTCTATTGGAAACTTAGTTTATTAATTCAATAAACCTATTATTTATGACTATGTATCACCACCTATCAAATGATGCAATCCACTTTTCCTATTTCATTTAACCTTACTAAACATTCCCTTAAAGTGATCCTAACCCCACAAACTGACCCCCCCACATCTTTAGACCTGTCCCTGCACCCCCTCTTATCATTTCTAGCCATCCCTTTTGCAGAAAAAAAATCGATTTTGTAACGTAGAGAAAAAGTTATATTAACTTCCTCCTGTGTGAGTTCTCTCTTTCTGAAGAAGCCGCAATAGCCCCGCCTGTCTGCTGCTGCTTGTAATTATGCACGCCCCTCTATGCTTGGTAAGAGCCTGGCCGCGTCGTGAAAGGGGCGGGGCTAAATTGAGTCATGCCGGAGCCCCGCCCCTTTCATGACGCGGCCAGGCTCTTAGAAGCATAGAGGGGCGTGCATAATTACAAGGCAGCAGCAGACAGGCTCTGCCTATTGCGGCTTCCTCAGAAAGAGAGAACTCACACAGGACGGAGGTAAATATAACTTTTTCTCTACTTTACAAAATCGATTTTTTCTGCAAAAGGGATGGCTAGAAATGATAAGAGGGGGTGCAAGGACAGGTCTAAAGATGCTGGGGGGTCAGTTTGTGGGTTTAGGATCACTTTAAACTTTTAGAGAACATTTACGCTATTCTTGCTGAATGTTCAGCCACTGAATCTCATTAGCAGGAAAGTTAATTTGCTCAAGTTTGATAAAATATGGCTGCTTAGAGCAGGTCCTGTATGACCAGTCTCTTACAATACACAGAAGTGCCCCCACTGCTTGTCTGTAATTCTCATTGCTGGAGTTTTGATGAACCTTTGGCTTCTGAGGGCTCTTTTTCCTCGCCATGACTGTGACTCTGGTTCAGGTTCTGATCATATAAGAAAGGTGTCTAGTTGGGATACCTTTGTTTGGTCTTCCTGACTGGAGGTTGACTTGGTTCTTCTGTTTCTTCCTTGCTGGCTTCAGAGCTTATCCAGACTTCAGTGTTTTCTTTTTCAGTGTCTGGGTTTCATGATTGAGATTCTTCTTCTTGTTCCTTTGCTTGAATGATTGGTGTAACTTCATGAAATTTGAGTGAAACAGAGTTCTCATCAATCACTACGTCTCTGCTGATTGTTACTGTGTTGGTCTCTGGGTGCAGGATTCTGTATCCCTTTTGAGTTTCGCTATAGCCCACCAGGACTCCTTGCTTTGCATGTGATTCCCACTTGGAATGTTTTTCTTTGGGAACATAAAACGCTTTGCTTCCAAATATCCTGCGGTGCTTCAGGTCCGGCTTCTCGCACTTCCATAGCTCATATGGAGTTTTATTTGTGGCTTTACCTGGCAGTCTGTTTTGAAGATAGCAAGCTGTCATGATGGCTTCTCCCTGATACGTTGTAGGTAGATTGGCATCAAACAACATACTTCTTCCACTTTCACAGAGAGTGCGGTTCTTTGTCTCTGCAATGCCATTCTGTTCTGAGTTGTATGGAGTGGTTGTCTGGTACACAATTCCATTCTTTTTCATAATGGTTTGCACCTTACCACTTGTATATTCAGTCCCATTATCTGCACGCAGGGCTTTCGGCATTCTTCCAAATTTGTTAAACACTACGGCAAGATATTCTTCAAGTTTCTGTGGAACTTCATCCTTACTCATTGGAACGCAAACATCTGTGTGCATCAAATCCAGTGGCTGTGCAGATCTAGTACTGCTTAATTTAGGAAATGATTTTCTGGACATTTTCCCTTTAAGACAGCAGGTGCACTTCATCATTTGACTACAATGGTTGATTTCAACACCATTTGCTAGTTGATCTAGCTTCTTTACTGCTTCTGGGTCTCTGTGCCCAAGACGTCTGTGCCATACATGGATACAGTTCTTATGCAGATCTTGTCTAGCACTGTACACTCTTTCTTTGCATTTTAGCTGATAAAGTTCATTTTGGATTTTTTTTCCTTCTGCAAGAGTGTGACCCATCTTTGATATAATGCAGCTGTTGTCTTTAAAAGTAACTACAGTCCATTTTTGCGTAAACGTTTTTACAGACAGAAGATTGCTTTCAAGACTGGGAATATAGAGAACATCCTTTACAGGGATCTTTCTGCTGAGGAAACTGGACAGTGGAGGTAGCCGTCTCCTACTCCTTCTGAAGTCATATAGTGACCATTAGCTAAGATGACCTTTTCTGACTTGCTTTCATCAAGGTCAGTGAAGAAGTCCTTATCATTTGTCATATGGCTGCTAGCACCAGAGTCTATACACCATATATGCTTTGCAGATGAGCCTGTACTAGTAATTAATGCAGCTTAAACACATGCAGACTCTTCCTTTACAGCTGTTTTCACCTTTTGATCACTGTTCTGCTTTTTAAGCTAACTCATTCTTGCTTTCCAAATTCTGCAGTTTGCTTTAAGGTGCCAGGCTTTTTACAGACTGAACATTCCCGAGTTTCCCTTAGATTACTTTTATTTTTAGGAAAGTCTTGTGTCTTTAATGCTGTTTTTGCTCTGGATTCATGACTGCTGCTTACATTCTGCATTTTTCACTGGAATTCATCTACAAGCTTGCCTTTGACATATTCTAGTATGAGCTCACCATCTGATTGTGCATCTAATGCAGTGACAAGTGTGTCATAACTTTCTGGAAGACCACTTAGTAGTGTAGCAACATTAAAGTCTTTAATTTCTTCTCCAATACCCCTGAGATGTTCCACAACCTCTAGAGTGTTTCTTATATAGTCCTGCATATTCTGGCCATCACTTAGCTTAGACTGGTACAGCTTTCTCATGAGATAAAGCTTATTTCTGAGATTTGATCATTCATGCACTTTCTGTAATTCATCCCACATCTCTTGCAGTTGCACACTTGCATATATGCACAGTCTGATCATCATCTACACTGAGGGAGATTGTACTTTGTGCTTTTTGGTCCTTCTCTAGCCAGTCATCTGGTAATGGATGAGGCACTTGTTCCTGTGTATATTTCCACATACCTTCTCTTATGAGCAGCATCTTCACCTTGAATTTCCAGGATTGGTAATTCTGATTGGTGAGACTTTGCACTGAGAAGTTGCAGTAATCCCTGCTTGTGGACATCTTCTCTGTTGCTCTGTGCTGCTTTTGCTTGGGCTTCTGTTGTTGTATTACTCTTCTGTGTGACTCTGTGCTCTGTGTCACTCCTGAGGTTCTGTGTCATGCTGGAGATCTGTGTCACGCTGGACCCATAACCTGTTGGCAGTGGATCATTCAGGATACTCTCAAACATGTTGACAACAGAACAGAGCTTTAATTAGCAAAAACAGATACAGATATGATAGGCTTTGTGGAATCAGGAATATACATATCATAAGTGTCTCTGTGCAGCATCAGCAGGCTGCTTCTCCTCCCATGCACAGACACAGAAAACTGGGTACAGTCAAATGGTTTTTCCTGTGTGTGAGCCTCTGGGAATGTTTTTTTATCTAACTTTATAGACAATGCACAAACCTAGCAGTGGAACACTTACATACCGTATATACTCGTGTATAAGCCGACCCGTGTATAAGCCAACCCCCCTACTTTTGCCCCCAAAACCTGGGAAAACCTATTGACTCGTGTATAAGCCGGAGGTGGACCCCAGCACAGGTATACAGCACCCAGCAGTGTGGTATATAGCAGCCTCCCCAGTGGTATATACAGGCCCCAGCAGTGTTACAGCAGCCTCCCCAGGGGTTTATACAGGCCCCAGCAGTGTTACAGCAGCAGCCCCAGTGGTATATACAGCAGCAGCCCCAGTGGTATATACAGCAGCAGCCCCAGAGGTATATACAGCAGCAGCCCCAGAGGTATATACAGCAGCAGCCCCAGAGGTATATACAGCAGCAGCCCCAGAGGTATACAGGCCGCCCGCCACCCCCATCAGTATACAGGCGCCCTCCCCATCAGTATACAGGGCCTCCCCTTGCTGCCGCAAACCTGTAAAGTAATAGATCATTATACTTATCCCTGTGGCCGCCGCCGCTGCTCTGCACCACACTCCCCCGGTCTTCATGCCTCTTCCGGCTTCTTCCGGCTTCCTCCTCTGGCGCACAGACAATGACGTCATTGCCTGCGCCCACCGGAGAAGGAAGCCGGAAGAAGCCGGAGGAGCGCGATGGCGGCGGCGGGGACGGCCACAGGGATAAGTATAATGATCTATTACTTTACAGGTTTGCGGCAGCAAGTGGGGGCCCTGTATACTGATGGGGGGGCGCCTGTATACTGATGGGGGTGGCGGGCGGGCGGCCTGTGTACTCGACGTATATACTCGCGTATAAGCCGAGGGGGGGACTTTTCAGCCCAATTTTTGGGCTGAAAAACTCGGCTTATACGCGAGTATATACGGTATACAGGAATGGAGTTGTTGCACTAAACATAATCTTATATGAGAACTGTCTAAGTCACCCTGGAAATTAAAGGAGAACTACAAAGAGGCGATTCTGTGCTCACATCAGATCGTAGCTGTGTATAACGTGGACAATGATGAACGATGCGGCTCACTGTATCTCACATTTCTCTTTTCTCACTTTCTCTCTTCCTCCATCTTTCTCATCTCTCTATATTTCTTTTGCTTCCTCACCTCTCTTTCTCCCTATCTCTTTTTCTCTCTCTTCCTCACTTTCAGTTTCTGTAATTTTCTCTCTCTCTCTTCTTCCCTCCCTCTTTTTCCCTTTCTCTTCCTCTATTTCTCTGCCTCTTTTTCTCTCTCTCTTTGTCTAATAATTACATTTGTTTGGTGATCTGAAACATTTAAGTGACAAACATGCAAAAGAAAAAGAAATCAGGTAGGGGACAAACACTTTTTCACATCACTGTATATATATATATATCTTTGATGAAGCTGATTCAGGGCACATGGCATGTGTTGGACTTTTTGGGACTTGCTTGTTGTCGCTGTGTTACCCTTAGGGCCATAATGTGACCTCCATTGACTTTTGTTGATGCCAGAGACGCCATGTAAACCTAGCCTTAACGTGACTCGAGTCAAGTGCGGTCATGGACTCCTGACATTTAAGGAGAGGGACATAGTTTTAATGTCCCAACTAAAGCATCCATAACAGTCTTTCTGGAAATGTCTCTTGGATAATCTGCAAATGATAAATTTGGCAACAGTCGGTCACTTGGTGATCCGCGTGGTTCAGTCATATAGGAATAGATACATATTAGCTCCATGCATTCCTACATTTGGGCTCCATTCTGGTGCTCGCTTATCATAGATTCCGTGCTTGTCCCTTTAATTTGTCACCATGTAATGCACAGGAATGTGACTCCAGTGATCAAGGGTTAAGCGCCTGCACAGGTGACCGGGAAGGCTGGTAAAGCCATCATTAACCGAAGTCACTTCTCAAAGATCTTGCAGAAATGTGCAGGAAGACGGGCAGGAAGTGTGTCTCCGCTCCCCAGGAAGTAGCGGCAGAATGTTCCCAGCCCCTGGAAATTTGACGCTTTCTTCCTGCCCGCTGCTTGGAATATTTGTTCCTCCTTGGAGTGACTTGGATGACCCCCCGAGTGACTTGCATCGTGACCTCCTCAATCTGCACTTTCTACCATTGTTCTGATTTGCTTTTAATGAGCGTAATACAAAGAAAGTGGTAGATGAGGACGAAGAGGAAGAAGGAAATGTGGGGAATAACAGTATCAGGATATTAAAGGTGTCCATACATGAAAGCCAAAAGTCCTCCGAGCCCTCCAAGGAGCGGCAGCTATCAAATGTGGATAGGGGTGCGCTAGACGTCCCCCAAAATAAGGAGCCAACATTGCATGATTGTTTTGTTCTCTGGAAATATGAGCTGCCTTAGAGGAGCCTGACAGGGACTTACTCCTCCTTCCCATGCAGAATGTAAAAATGCCAACCCAAGTGTGCATGTGTATAGGGGGGTCTGACCAAACAACCAACCCAAGTGTGTATGTGTATAGGGGGTCTGACCAAACAATCAACCCAAGTGTGTGTGTGTATAGGGGGTCTGACCAAACAATCAACCCAAGTGTGTATGTGTATAGGGGGGGTCTGAACGAGCAATCAACCCAAGTGTGTATGTGTATAGGGGGGTCTGACCAAACAATCAACCCAAGTGTGTGTGTGTATAGGGGGTCTGACCAAACAATCAACCCAAGTGTGCATGTGTATATGGGTCTGAATGAGCAATCAACCCAAGTGTGTATGTGTATAGGGGGGTCTGACCAAACAATCAACCCAAGTGTGTATGTGTATAGGGGGGGTCTGAACGAGCAATCAACCCAAGTGTGTATGTGTATAGGGGGGTCTGACCAAACAATCAACCCAAGTGTGTATGTGTATAGGGGGTCTGACCAAGCAATCAACCCAAGTGTGTGTGTGTATAGGGGGTCTGACCAAACAACCAACCCAAGTGTGTATGTGTACAGGGGGGTCTGACCAAACAACCAACCCAAGTGTGTTTGTGTAGAGGTCTGAACGAGCAATCAACCCAAGTGTGCATATGTATAGGGGGGTCTGACCAAACAACCAACCCAAGTGTGTATGTGTATAGGGGGGTCTGACCAAGCAATCGACCCAAGTGTGTATGTGTAGGGGTCTGAACGAACAATCAACCCAAGTGTGTATGTGTATAGGGGGGTCTGACCAAACAATCAACCCAAGTGTGTATGTGTACGGGGGGGTCTGACCAAGCAATCAACCCAAGTGTGTGTGTGTATAGGGGGTCTGACCAAACAACCAACCCAAGTGTGTATGTGTACAGGGGGGGTCTGACCAAACAACCAACCCAAGTGTGTATGTGTACGGGGGGGTCTGACCAAGCAATCAACCCAAGTGTGTTTGTGTAGAGGTCTGAACGAGCAATCAACCCAAGTGTGCATATGTATAGGGGGTCTGACCAAACAACCAACCCAAGTGTGTATGTGTATAGGGGGGTCTGACCAAGCAATCGACCCAAGTGTGTATGTGTAGGGGTCTGAACGAACAATCAACCCAAGTGTGCATGTGTATAGGGGGGTCTGACCAAGCAATCAACCCAAGTGTGCATATGTATAGGGGGTCTGAATGAGTAATCAACCCAAGTGTGCATGTGTATAGGGGGTCTGAACAAGCAATCGACCCAAGTGTGTATGTGTATAGGGGGTCTGACCAAGCAATCGACCCAAGTGTGTATGTGTAGGGGTCTGAACGAACAATCAACCCAAGTGTGCATGTGTATAGGGGGGTCTGACCAAGCAATCAACCCAAGTGTGCATATGTATAGGGGGTCTGAATGAGTAATCAACCCAAGTGTGCATGTGTATAGGGGGTCTGAACAAGCAATCGACCCAAGTGTGTATGTGTATAGGGGGTCTGACCAAGCAATCGACCCAAGTGTGTATGTGTAGGGGTCTGAACGAACAATCAACCCAAGTGTGCATGTGTATAGGGGGGTCTGACCAAGCAATCAACCCAAGTGTGCATATGTATAGGGGGTCTGAATGAGTAATCAACCCAAGTGTGCATGTGTATAGGGGTGTGTGACCAAGCAATCAACCCAAGTGTGTGTGTGTATAGGGGGTCTGAACGAGCATTTGACTGGCAGTTATTGCATGTGCAGAATCAGCAATGTATTATATAACATGGGCAATGGAAAAAGTCACAAGTCAAAAAGGAAGAATCCATCATTTAAGATCCCATTCATTAGCCACAGCACAGAATGGCTACAAAAAGGCTTTTCTCTCCCTGGAGAACCACCCATCTGTGACAAGTGAGTCCAGCTCTAGGGAGACTGTTGATGAGTCTGGGACCTGGAGGTTGTGACGCCTTGTGGATCACAGGTCTATAACTTGCATTTAAATTTATATACTTACAGTACTTTTGGTGCTGCAGGGATGAAGGATTCATTTTTGTCTGGTTGTTTTTTGTAAGCCTTAATTTCAGGTGCAGTTTTGGTGACCACACCCTTTCGCTATAAAAAGTCCCCTGTCTTACCATCTGACGCCGGTGATAGAATTTCTTTCTATGTTGACCACTTTGTAAAAAGCTGGAGTCGTGACAATTGCAGCTCTGCATTGGAGACGTTTGGAGTTTATCCTTTTTTTTGACTATTTTCTCTCTGCCTCCCTTACCTTGTGTTGTATTAATGCACTGGTGAGTCTAGTGTCCTGCACACTAACCAGGATCAGTCCAGGGTGAGTGAGGGACAAGGTATGTGATGGCAATGGGGAAAGGACCCATATAAGGATGTTCGGGAGCTTAGAGTGCAGACACAAGGCAGTGTCAGGAGGTGACCCGGCTCCCCTATCCCTGTTGCCTGGCCTTCCTTCCATACCATCCTCGTTGTCACCCTTATATTGCGCCGCATGCTGGGACTCTGTACGCACCAGTGTGACACCGGCATTACACAAAATACTCATTGACTTAATTGCAAATTGTGTAGTGCTTAAATTCCCCTTCGGGGCACTGCTGGGGAAGGTGATCCTTGATAATCAGCTCTTCATGGATTACAGCTGATTGCAAAGGGACAACCTGCGAACAGCTCATCTTCTGGAAGGAAAGGGACTGTTCATAGCGGACAACCCCTTCATAAATCTGTAGGACACAATATCCCATGTGCACGACTCATAATACAGCACAGTACAAGGTGGATCTCATCTGAGTAGAAATAACAGAAGATCTATTGCTGTATATATGTTTGCATACAGGTATGGCAGCTGTTCCTTTGCTCCCGTATCTGTGCCCTCTTCTCCTAGATTTGTGTTGGTCTTGGGGACTTGGCAGGAATGTGTCACTTGTTATTAATCCATTGACGTCCATTTCTCCGAGTCCACTGGGCGTACATCTGACACGATGAGCAATGCTGCAGGAATGTCCCGGTGACTTCACCCTTCAGGATTCCCTTTGTGGCTCCTTTTGTCAGATGTATCCCGCTCGCTCGCACGTGGCTCGTTCCCTGTCACCATCTACAGGAAGGCAAAGTAAATCCAGAACATGGGTCCGATCATAGTAAAGCTCCGGTGTGTAGACGCCTGGACAGCCCTGATGGGGCATTGACTCACATGAGTGACAGTCTCCAGTCCTGCACTTGTCTCACCTCTGGTCACTCCTGGAGAAGGACTAGGTCACCATGCCATCATCCTGCATGTCCTGGAGCCCAGAATGAGGAGGAAATTGCCAATAGCGTCAATATAATGTATCCTCCTTCTTCCAAATCTAATGTAAGCCACTCATCCTCGATGGGCGGCACAGATGGCGGGGGGAGGGATGGGGTTGAATCACTTGGAACCTGAACCTCCAATGGGGCCCCCCAATTATTGCAAATGTTTACTAGCATTAGTCTTTTTCTATAGGCCAGAGGGACTTTTGAGGCCTCCTAGGTTCCAGGTCCTGGGTGTGATTGCAACCCCTGCACCTGTTGTAGTTACGCCCCTGTATACCAGGATGGGGGACATATATACCAGGATGGGGGACATGTATATCAGCCGTCTGTCTCAAGTGTGTCCGGCTCTAGGGAGACTGTTGACGAGTCTGGGTCCTGAAGGTTACAACGCCTTATGAATCACAGGTCTATAACTTGTATGTAAATGTATATACTTACCTTTGGTATACTTATAAAACATAGAACAACTGAAAAGATGCTGGAAGAGGCAGCACGCCATCTGTCAAGCATGGTGGAGGGAATGTGATGGTAAAGGGGATTGTGAATAAGGAAGGCGATCACTCCATGCCATACCCTGTGGACAGCGCTTGATTGGAGCCAATTTCATCCTACAACAGGACAATGACCCAGAGCAGAGCGCCAAATGATGCATGAACTATTTAGGGAAGAAGCAGGCAGCTGGTATTCTATGTGTAATGGAGGGGCCAGCGCAGTACCCAGATCTCAACCCCATTGAGCTGTTGTGGGAGCAGCTTGACCGTATGATACGCAAAAAGTGTCCATTAAGCCAATCCAACTTGTGGAGGGGCTTCAGGAAGCATGGTGGGGGGGGGACATTTCTCAAGATTACCTAAGCATATTAACAGCTAGAAGCCAAAGGTCTGCAATGCTGGAATAGCTGCACAGGGAGCATTCTGTGACCAGAGCAAAGTTTGAAGGAGAAAATTATTATTTGAAATAAAATCTTTATTTCTAACCTCGTCAATGTCTGGACTAGATTTTAATTTTGCAACTCATTTGATAAATAAAAGTATGAGTTTTCATGGAAAACACATAATTGACTTGGTGACCCCCAAACCTTTGAATGGTTGTGTATTTACCCGGATGAGAGACATATATATCAGGATGGACCCAAAACGGGGACTTATAAACCAGGATAGGGTCATATATACCAGGATGGGGTACATGTACTCCAGGATGGATCTAGGATTTGGGACATATGTGTCACGATGGACCCAGGATGAGGATATATATACCAGGACGGGGACCTATATACCATGATGGGGGACATATATACCAGGATAGCTCCCCAGATGGGAACATACAAATCTAGAAGGGGCCTAGGGTGAGGATATATACCAGGACGGGGACCTATATACCATGATGGGGGACACATATACCAGGATGGGGCACATATGTACCAGCATAGCTCCCCAGATGGGAACATACAAATCTAGAAGGGGCCTAGGGTGAGCATATATACCAGGATGGGGACCTATATACCATGATGGGGACCTATATACCAGGATGGGGCACATATGTACCAGGATAGCTCCCCAGATGGGAACATACAAATCTAGAAGGGGCCTAGGGTGAGGATATATACCAGGATGGGGACCTATATACCATGATGGGGGACACATATACCAGGATGGGGCACATATGTACCAAGATAGCTCCCCAGATGGGAACATACAAATCTAGAAGGGGACTAGGGCCTAAAGGAAGGAGACATTACTACATAATGGGGGGGCAACACATATGTCGTTATAGGATTTAGAATGCTACAAGGCCCCATACATCTGACCAAAGTGCAGGGAGGAATAGTGGGGGGTCGGGGGATCCAAATCTTGCATCGGGGCCCATCGGACTTTAGTGAGGGCACTGGTAGAGCGAAAAGAAAAAATGTGACAACTTGAATGTCTTACCACAGTTTATTTAGGATGATCTCAGAAAAGAAAGTTACTGATCATGAGGCCACTTTAATTGCAGCCCTATCGTCTTCTCTTTATAGTCAAGGGAAGTCATGGGGAAACAAAGGGAAAGATGCAACGTCTAAACGTCCCCGAATGTTGGGGGATGAAGGGTTAATCTTCTCCATAAAGTCTTAAAGAGACGCGAGTTCGGTGCAGTTTGTACCTCGGACACGGCACACAGGGCTCGGGGCACGGCACACATGGAGCCGAGGGATCAAATAATTGTTGCCTTCAGGAAGCAGGTGTTGCTGGGAATATTTCCTGCTAACTTCGCTGTTACTCATGATCTTTCTTTTTTTTTAATTATCTGTTATTTTCAAGGCAACAGATGGGGTTTCCCTCCAGCTGAATGGAAAGGAGATGGTGAATGTGTAACTTTTCCCCACTTTGCACCATAGAGATCATCTCCAGCCTCCTTGGCATGGACAGCCTGCAGTTGTCAGATATGCTGAGACCCTAATTTTAGCGATATGTCACTTATTGGGCTGCTTGTTGTAGTTTTGCTAAAATCACAGTTTTATCAGCAGGAGACTATCACTAGAGGACTAGTAAACCTGCTGTCGAGTAGTCCAACCCGACCGCCAACACTGATTGGCCGCCTATGAACAGAAAGCAGCCAATCAGGGCTGTGAGCGTCGTCATACAGAGCTCAGCATTCTGATCTGCAGCAGATAAAACTGTTTTGAATCAAAACTGCAGCAATAAGTGATACATTGCTGGAATCAGGGTCTCTGCTTCCATATCATGCTGTGATATAAGTGGCTCGAGAGACATATAGGGCCAAAGAAAAGTCTTATCCGTCACAATAAAGTGGTATAAGTGAGGAAATAGGCTCACCCAAAAAAGTTGTGCCACCGAGAGGTAGGATACAACTGCAGCAGCTCCATGGTGAATGGATGCTAGAGCACTGCAAGGAAGGGGTTAATCCGCGCTGCTATAGGCCTGGATAGTGATTCCTCGATGTGTTTTGGAGTAAAAACGCCTTCTGTTTTTATCAAAACTGCAGGAAGCAGCCAAGTAAGTGATACATCACTGGAGTCAGGGTCAATAAGTAGCTGGTTAGACAAATATGGCAAAATAGGGTCTCGTCTTTCACAATAAAGTGGTATAAGTGAGGAAACGAGCTCAACTGGAATGGTTGTGCCACTGAAGAGACATGAGACGGCTGCAGCAGCTCCCACATTGAATGGCTGCTAGAGGACTGGAAGGGGTTAATCTGCACTGCTGTAGACAAGGAGAGCGTGGAAGGTAAATCCTGGGTAGTGAGTTATTCGTCGATGTGTTTTGGACTAAAAAAACGCCTTCTTCAGGACAATCACAGGTAAAACTGCTTTAAATCAAAACTGCAGCGCACAACCCAGTAAGTGATACACCACTGGAATCAGGGTCTCTGCCCCTTTATCATGCATCCTCGTGTTTACGGCCATTATCCCTTACATTACAATGTATCTGTGCTCTTGTTATCAGCATAACACTCACAATAATAGTCGAAAGGACATGAATAACTTTGACCCCCCGGACCCCTTTACACGACTCTTTCCAGAGTGATGACACTTGATGCTGATAACAGGGGAAAATTTCATGGGATTTCTGGAAAATTGGAGTACACCGGCCAAGGTAAACTGCTCCCGCTGTCCCAGAAGTTTGTCCATTTCTCACCTGTGTTGTGTAATCCTGGCTGCCGGCCATCGCTCCCTGCCGTCGCCCCCCGCCATCGCTCAGCCATCGCGCCTGGCCGTCGCCCCCCCTCTGTGCTCACCGGGTTGTTTTCCAATCCAGGGCAGGAAAACATGGCAGCCTGTGTTTGTCAGGGGCCTCAGATCCTGCAGGAGGGGAATATCGTCCAGTTCATATTTTCCATGATCCAGGTTGATGTGTGAAGCGGTCAGCGCCTGGGCGGAGGCCAGGGAATAATGACCCAGATATAGGACTGATAGGAAACAACGGACGAACCTCTCTGGAATCTGCTCTGCTGGGGCTTCTTTCCACGTTTTCTCTTACTTTTCCATTATTATTTGATTTTTGGCGGAAATGATTGACCACATTACATTGTCACATGACACATTATGATCTACATCAGCATCAGAATATGAAGATCGCGGATCTGGATATGTAATAAATTTACTGACACACCAAACACCAAAGGTCATGGACTCCAGAGTAACCAGAAGAATGACACTGGGGTACAGGATAATGACACTGGGGTACAGGATAATGACACTGGGGTACAGGATAATGACACTGACACTGAGGTACAGGATGATGACACTGGGGGTACAGGATAATGACACTGGGGGTACAGGATAATGACACTGACACTGGGGGTACAGGATAATGACACTGACACTGGGGGTACAGGATAGTGACACTGGGGTACAGGATAATGACACTGGGGTACAGGATAATGACACTGGGGGTACAGGATAATGACACTGGGGGTACAGGATAATGACACTGGGGGTACAGGATAATGACACTGGGGTACAGGATAATGACACTGACACTGGGGGTACAGGATAATGACACTGACACTGGGGGTACAGGATAATGACACTGGGGGTACAGGATAATGACACTGACACTGGGGTACAGGATAATGACACTGACACTGGGGGTACAGGATAATGACACTGACACTGGGGTACAGGATAATGACACTGAAACTGGGGTACAGGATAATGACACTGGGGTACAGGATAATGACACTGACACTGGGGGTACAGGATAAGGACACTGGGGGTACAGGATAATGACACTGGGGGTACAGGATAATGACACTGGGGGTACAGGATAATGACACTGGGGTACAGGATAATGACACTGGGGGTACAGGATAATGACACTGGGGGTACAGGATAATGACACTGACACTGGGGGTACAGGATAATGACACTGACACTGGGGGTACAGGATAATGACACTGGGGGTACAGGATAATGACACTGACACTGGGGTACAGGATAATGACACTGACACTGGGGGTACAGGATAATGACACTGGGGGTACAGGATAATGACACTGACACTGGGGTACAGGATAATGACACTGACACTGGGGGTACAGGATAATGACACTGACACTGGGGGTACAGGATAAGGACACTGGGGGTACAGGATAATGACACTGGGGGTACAGGATAATGACACTGGGGGTACAGGATAATGACACTGGGGGTACAGGATAATGACACTGACACTGGGGTACAGGATAATGACACTGGGGGTACAGGATAATGACACTGACACTGGGGGTACAGGATAATGACACTGGGGTACAGGATAATGACACTGGGGGTACAGGATAATGACACTGACACTGGGGGTACAGGATAATGACACTGGGGTACAGGATAATGACACTGACACTGGGGGTACAGGATAATGACACTGACACTGGGGTACAGGATAATGACACTGACACTGGGGGTACAGGATAATGACACTGGGGGTACAGGATAATGACACTGGGGGTACAGAATAATGACACTGGGGGTACAGGATAATGACACTGACACTGGGGTACAGGATAATGACACTGGGGTACAGGATAATGACACTGACACTGGGGGTACAGGATAATGACACTGGGGTACAGGATAATGACACTGGGGGTACAGGATAATGACACTGACACTGGGGTACAGGATAATGACATTGGGGTACAGGATAATGACACTGACACTGGGGGTACAGGATAATGACACTGGGGGTACAGGATAATGACACTGGGGTACAGGATAATGACACTGGGGGTACAGGATAATGACACTGGGGGTACAGGATAATGACACTGGGGTACAGGATAATGACACTGGGGGTACAGGATAATGACACTGGGGGTACAGGATAATGACACTGGGGGTACAGGATAAGGACACTGGGGGTACAGGATAATGACACAGACACTGGGGGTACAGGATAATGACACTGGGGATACAGGATAATGACACTGGGGGTACAGGATAATGACACTGACACTGGGGTACAGGATAATGACACTGACACTGGGGTACAGGATAATGACACTGACACTGGGGTACAGGATAATGACACTGACACTGGGGGTACAGGATGATGACACTGACACTGGGGGTACAGGATAATGACACTGACACTAGGGGTACAGGATAATGACACTGGGGTACAGGATAATGACACTGGGGGTACAGGATAATGACACTGGGGTACAGGATAATGACACTGGAGTACAGGATAATGACACTGGGGGTACAGGATAATGACACTGGAGTACAGGATAATGACACTGGGGGTACAGGATAATGACACTGACACTGGGGGTACAGGATAATGACACAGACACTGGGGGTACAGGATAATGACACTGGGGTACAGGATAATGACACAGACACTGGGGGTACAGGATAATGACACTGGGGTACAGGATAATGACACTTAGGGGAATAGGATAATGACACTGGGGTACAGGATAATGACACTGACACTGGGGTACAGGATAATGACACTGGGGTACAGGATAATGACACTGACACTGGGGGTACAGGATAATGACACTGGGGGTACAGGATAATGACACTGGGGTACAGGATAATGACACTGACACTGGGGGTACAGGATAATGACACTGGGGTACAGGATAATGACACTGGGGGTACAGGATAATGACACTGCGGGTACAGGATAATGACACTGGGGTACAGGATAATGACACTGGGGGTACAGGATAATGACACTGGGGGTACAGGATAATGACACTGGGGGTACAGGATAATGACACTTAGGGGAATAGGATAATGACACTGGGGTACAGGATAATGACACTGGGGTACAGGATAATGACACTGGGGGTACAGGATAATGACACTGGGGGTACAGGATAATGACACTGGGGGTACAGGATAATTACACTGGGGGTACAGGATAATGACACTGACACTGCGGGTACAGGACACTGACACTGGGGGTACAGGATGATGACACTGACACTGCGGTACAGGATAATGACACTTAGGGGAATAGGATAATGACACTGGGGGTACAGGATAATGACGCTGACTCTCGGTGTACAGGATAATGACACTGGAGTACAGGATAATGACGCTGACTCTCGGTGTACAGGATAATGACTCTCGGTGTACAGGATAATGACGCTGACTCTCGGTGTACAGGATAATGACTCTCAGTGTACAGGATAATGACTCTCGGTGTACAGGATCATGACGCTGACTCTCGGTGTACAGGATAATGACTCTCAGTGTACAGGATAATGACTCTCGGTGTACAGGATAATGACTCTCGGTGTACAGGATAATGACTCTCGGTGTACAGGATAATGACTCTCGGTGTACAGGATAATGACTCTCGGTGTACAGGATAATGACTCTCGGTGTACAGGATAATGACACTGGAGTACAGGATAATGACGCTGACTCTCGGTGTACAGGATAATGACACTTGGGGTACAGGATAATGACTCTCGGTGTACAGGATAATGACATTCGCTTGGGGTAGAGGATTATGACAAACTGAATCCCCGGAGATTTTCCATTGGGGCTCTCCCTTTACATTTATAAACACGGGATTTCCTGATATTTTATTATATTTGCAGTTCAGATTGTGAATAATATGTAACAGATCAGCAAATAAACAGCCAACAATACAGGTGAGATGTATAGATTGTGATCCCCCAGTGTTGTTACACTGGATGTGTCGTACGTGGGGTGATACAATCTCTGGGCACCATAGGGCGCCATTTGGTTTATCCACCCAAATCATTAAAAAAAAGAACGGGAGGTGCCTGGAACAACACAGGACAGATTAGGGAACAGTCAGAGGTTCTCCAACTGTGTGTCTATGACCCACCGACACCCGCATCCTACACAGCCGCTCCGATCGCGGGGAGTTTACTATTTCTGCACTGTGGAGGATGTCTGGGTGTGCCCGGCTATTTGCAGACCTCACCACCAAGTCATTAGGGGTGGGCGCCACTATAGGAAATTACTGTTTGGCAAAAAAAAACAAAACAGCAGAGAGCTAATCGGTAGTTGGTTAACTACTAGAAGTCTGGAAGTTTCCATTGTGACAAGTAATCACTGTACATTTGACCCGGGTATTGCTGTGGATGCAGTTATATTATATATGGATGCAGAATAGATCCTCACACATAATAAACTGGTTGTATCATTGTTCAGCCGACATCTCCCGACGTCTCCATACTAAGCTATGCAATAATGAATATATAAGAAAAATACACTAGCATTATAGCTAAGGAAATATGTAAAAAATGAGACACTTAGCATATACAGATGGCCACATCTATATCCACCCAGTAGCCACGATCGATGAGGCATGTCTCTACTAAGAACCTACATCTAATCTCTGCCTTATTGGATTTGGATTTAAAAACCTTCTTTTGTATGGGCGAGTAGGAACCTTAGGTGCTTTTCTTCTCTGTTAGCAGGTTCCTACTCGCCCATACAAAAGAGGTTTTTAAATACAAAGTGAGGCAGAGATTAAATGTAGGTTCTTAGCACAGACACGCCTCATCGTGGCTACTGGGTGGATATATACATGGCCATCTGTATATGCTGAGTGTCTCGTATATTTCTCCTTAGCTATGATGCTAGTCAATTTTTCTTATATATTCCTTATTGCATAGCTTAGTATTCAGAGTGCAGCTCAATAAAAAATGGCGCTCAGTCTGCTGAACATCCATGTGTACTCTATCTCCATGTAGCAGCTCATCTCACCGAGAACAAAAGAATCGGTAATCTGGAATCAGACGCGATGGATCATTTTCTCACCTAATATCTAACATGGGGGAGTCTGCAGCCCCCATAATGTGGCACCCTAGAGTCTGGTTGCCACGATGACATTGTCTCCCTCAGGGGGGTAGCGTTGTGCTTGGAAGCAAGGGAGGGTATCCACACCAGGTAAGCCCCCCCGCACACAACACCTTACCTCACTCCAGAACAGAAGGGGGAGCTCTAACCCAGGTTCAGGATAACTCCCTTATATTTCAGCTGGGGGCGGGGCTAGTCAGTTCAGTTCCTGGGAGGACTGTGAAGAGGACCTGTGTACTGCAGCTGTCCAAGCTTGTCCCAGGTAAAGCATAGAGACACCAAGTTAAGTTCCTAGGAGGACTGTGACGAGGTCCTGTGGACTGGAGCAGTGTAAATCTCGTCTGGGACAGAGACTAGAAAGCTTGAGGGAACTGTAGGAGAGGGTCTGAGGTAAGGAGAGGGCCTGGGGAGTGGAGCCAGCTGAATGGTTCACCCCAGTGTAGAGCGCCAGAGACGGACACCGGAGTCCGAGGTTGTGAGGGTACTTCAGGCCCAGCAGCCAAAACCAAAGGGTGGGAGATTCCAAGTCGCCTGGCCACCCCGAAGCCTAGGAGGCACAGCAGCAACAAAGAGTTCATGGACAGTGACCAGAGGAGTAGAACCTGGGAAGGGCTTGAGCTGCCTGCCATACGGGCGAGAGACTCTACGCAGGAAGACAGAGGGTCGCAGCTTAGCTACAGGTAGCCAGGACCCGCCAAGATTAGCACAACAGGGAGGCCACAGAACTCACTGGGTGAGGAGATCCCCAACAACTCTTGTGGACAGTATGCTGGACAGAGCCTGCTATCACTACCAGTAAAGGTAACAGAGACTGAATACCTGTATCGGTCAGTTATTCCGCGCCCCAAGTCCTGCACCCCCAATGGCCTACCACTGCTGTAGAGTATACTGGTTGCCCTGAGGACGTGCTCTACCCGTGGAGAGCAAAACCATCACAGCTACCATCCCATCATCCCCAGAGGTTCCGCACCGCAGCATCACCTACTAATCACCAGGGCCACGGAGTTCGGCCTCGACCCCACTCCGACACCCCCGGAAGCACCGTAGCACGGGCTTCGAGTACCCCATGGCCCCGGGGCGCATCAGAGTTCCTGGCGTCACGAACAGGATTCCGTACCCGATGCTAACGGGTACTGTGTGCCATTGACTTTGTTGAACTGTGTTGCCATTTTTGCCCCACATGGCACGCCGGAAAGCGAGGGGGCGTGCCATCATAGGCGGGGCCTTGTGAATAGCGCAAAATGAGACAAAAGCCCGTGCTCTGACATCAGCCAGCGTGACGCAGGAAGTCCTGCACTGGAAATCCCCCTGCACGCTAAACTTCTCGAGAAGCGGTAAACTGATCCACCAATAAAGACTTAGGACTGAGCTGTGGCTCACTAAGGGGAAATATGTCCGATGTGGAGGAAGAGCAGCCTGTGGTGAACCAAGCCGCCAACCTCCGACGAGGCCGCGGCCCAGGCCGAGGATGCAGGCCTGGCCAAACCAGCAGTGCCCACCATGGCACCGATCATGCCGTTCTCAATGCCGTATATCCCGGGAGCGACCTGGCTACCGCACTATTCAGGAGAGGCCGACACCCTGAACGATTTCAGAGAGAGAATAAAAAGTTTATTTGGGGTGTATTTCATGACAAAGGAACAGAGAGTGACTATGCTGGTGGTAGGACAATTGACCGGCGCGGCCCAACGTGAAGTAAAATCCTGGCTAGATACAGATAAACTAACTGTTTGACACCTGCACTGCAGCGAAATTAAAAGTGCGATTCTTTGGGTGCAAACAAGGGGTGCAGGACAATATACAAAACTATGCATTGGATCTGCAAGAAGTGCTGAGGGCCATGAAGCAGGTAGACCCCCGACAACACCCGGGATGTGAATAAACTGTTGACTGAACAATTTATTGAGGGGCTCTGGTCTCCAAGTTACCGGACACAGCTGCGTGTTTTGGCCCTGCAGAACCCCGACCTGGACTTTGTTCAATTTAATGACAGGGTCATACGAGTGCTGAGGGGGACCGCTGCCAGCGGCCCCACACCTTCTCAGCGGTTGACTCTAACGTACCACCCTCTCCCCTGACCACAACAGGGGCCAGCGCACAGACTCTAGATACTGTTACCCCCAAGGCCTTGCAACTACAAATGCAACAGCTGACCAAAGGGATGGCTGACCTGGCCAAGGCTGTACAGTCAATCCAAGGATCCTGCACTTTAAACGAGAAACCCTTGGGGCCGCGGGTCACCCCCCAGGAATGAGCTCGTCCGGCCCGCAGCACTGGCACAACAGGTACGTGAGAGGATGACCTGTCCTGTCTATTGTGCTGGTTGGCATCCCCATGAACGCCTTACTGGACACCAGCTTGCATGTGACAACGATGCCTTATATCCTTTACAAACGGTACTGGGCCGATTCTGACATTACCTGCCTCCCAGATGACAGTTTTACCATATTTGCTAATAATGGCCAACCTTTACCACAAGTGGGGTTCACAGAAGTAACTATTAAGCTTGGGCGTGTAGAACTGAGTGCCCAGGGTATGGTAATTGTTGATGTAGATTGGCGAGCAAGAATCCAATGCTTACAATAGCGACTAATGTGATTGAGAACTGTCTAGGGGAAATTATTGTTTTATTGCAACAGGTTGCGAGACCGCCGACTTCGGGCAGCAAAAGGGCCTGCAAAAGCAAATAAGGGCCCTGATGCAAAGGCAGCAGGTGGAGCTGTCTGGTGGAGAAGGTTGCAGTGTAAGAGTAAGTGACTCCATCCCCATTGGAATACCCCCGAGAAGTGAAATGTTGATCTGGTGTAGGGCAGCAATAAGTCTTAAAGGGCAGGATTACCAAGCCCTGGTAGAGCCTGTGTACTCAGACAGTAGGCCCACTGTCCTAACAGCCAGGGGGGTAGTTGATGTCTGCAAGGGGAGGGTACCTGTATGTATCTTGAACTGTGGGGAGGAGGAGGTCAAACTTCCACGGTATGCTATCCTTGCTAAGCTGTTCACTGTCAGTAACAATGCCATCACAGCAGTGGAGCCCTTGAACCCCTCTGACCAGGCGGAGGACAACCGTTCAGATCAACAGCTGGAGGACTGGTGCCAGGAGCTACATGTCGGCACCGGCTGCACCCCGTCAC
The DNA here is from genome assembly GCA_033576535.1 of Allobates femoralis. NCBI lineage: Eukaryota > Metazoa > Chordata > Amphibia > Anura > Aromobatidae > Allobates > Allobates femoralis. The sequence goes on from JARQOC010000007.1 coordinate 88,263,056, forward strand.
ACCAAAAGCATGGAGTTTACCGGGTAGTTCAAGGGTATGAGCAGGTCTTTAGAAAACACCTTCTAGACTTTGGGCAGGTAAAGGGAATACAGCACCACATCCCCACAGGTGACCATCCGCCCATCAAAGAGAGATACAGGCCTGTAACGCCAGCTCACTGTCAATGTGCCGAAGAGATATCACGGAAAAAGAAGGAGGCTGGGGAGATCAGAGATAGTTGTAGCCCCTGGGCAACTCCACTAGTCCTGGTAAAGAAAGATGGTACCTTGAGAATGTGTGTTGACTACAGACAGGTTAATCGCATTATACATAAAGATGCTTACCCGTTATCCAAAATTGAAGAGTCATTAGCTGCATAGAGAACTGCTAAATATTTTTCCACCTTAGATCTCACCAGTGGGTATTGGCAGGTTCCCGCAGCAGAGGCGGACAAGGAGAAGACAGTGTTCACGACACCGATGGGCCTCTGTGAGTTTAACTACATGCCGTTTGGACTCTGTAACGCATCGGGAACGTTCCAGAGGTTGATGGAATGCTGCCTGGGGCACAGGAACTTTGAAACCGTGTTACTGTACCTAGATGACATTATAGTCTACTTGAGGATGTATGATGAGGACCACTTGAAACACCTGGCTGAGGTATTTGAGGCATTGTCCAAGTTTGGCATGAAGGTGGAACCATCCAAGTGCTACTTAGTGAAGCCCAAAGTACAGCACCTAGGGCATGTGGTCAGCGCAGAAGGTGTGGCACCAGACCCTGACAAGATTACAGCAATCAAAGAATGGATAGGGCCCACCACCATCAAGGAGGTACGACAGTTCCTAGGACTGGTAGGCTACTACCGGAGGTTCATCAAAGGCTTCACCAAGATGGCCGTGCCTCTACAAATCCTCCTGGTAGGCCAGTCCAAGAAGGCTAAGGGTCTGGGTCCTCCGTTGCAATGGGTCGACAGAGTCGAAGACTCCTCAAGCAGTTGAAGTGGACCCTGACAGGGGACGAAATCCTGGACTTCCCTGACTATGGCCAGCCGTTTGTGCTATACACAGACACTAGCATCGTGGGATTGGGAGCCGTGCTATCTCAGGTGCAAAGGGGCAAGGAAAGAGTGATTGCCTACGCCAGCAGGAAGCTCCGCCCTACAGAAAGAAACCCTGACAACTACAGCTCATTCAAACTGGTGTCTGGGCCGTGACAGAATGCTTCAAGCACTACCTGGCTGCAGCAAAGTGCACCATCTACCCGGATAACAACCTGTTGACCCACTTGGAGACTGCAAAGCTAGGTGCAATGGAGCAGCGCTGCATGGCCCGGTTATCCAACTACAACTTTACTGTTATGATCCGATGACTTAGGAGTAACATAAAGATTCCACAGAAGTCATTGTTAACTATACTGACTGCGA